>CAIGRO010275517.1:0-19931 GCA_903798355.1 Fraxinus baroniana | reverse complement strand
TTTAGAACACTGGTTAATAGTTATAATTCTTTCTTTTTTATCTTTTCTTACAATATTTTTTTTTCTTATTTAAATTTAAATTTAAAATGAAAATCCAAATCAAATTATTTCTTACCACCAGTGGTGGACCCACGTGGGGTCAACTGACCCCACAAAATTTTTGGTTTTTTATTTTTTATTTTTATTTTTTTTATTTTTTTAAGAAATAGTTGTTTTGATCCATTTACGATTTATTTTGACGCACTCATTACGGGATGTCAAATAAAGTCGAAACGTTGCATTTTTAATACCATTTCGAAGTGTTCGTGGCCTAGTTTTTCGCCCGTTAATGGCTGGCTTGCGAAACTACAAATTGTAGCAAAAGTTATGACTTATCAATGTAGATCATTCCAATTCGAGAATTTTGATATTAATAATTTAATATGTTAACTATCAAAATTTGTCGATGATCGTATACTATAATGATCCATAAATCGCCTACATTATCTAAAAGTTCGCTTTGAGAATTATATCATAGTCATATTGTATGGTCCAAATGAATAGCGAAAATAGTTAAATATGTGTCAAACGTACATCTTAAAAGAGATGTCTATCTCGTAATTTTTTTACATCTTCAATTATTTAATTAACATTTATTATTTTTGCACGGAACTTTTTTTAATACATTCTACATCATTTTATTAAGAGATTTTACATACACTATGATGTCAAAATTTTAGGATAAATAGGAATTAAATGTAATTTGAATTATTTTGCATTAAATTTAAATATCATTTCCTTCTTAGATAAAATGTGGGTTTTATTTAATTCCTACATTCAATCTGATTTACTCCCCTTGTCAGCTCAACATCCGTCAACGAAATGGTAAACAAAACTATACAAGTAGCAAAATTCATTTAACAATATTGATAATAATATATTAATTATAAGATTTTTTAAAGTATCAAAATGCGTATTAACTTATTTTCAATAATATTATATTATTTTTTAAAAAATTACAATTCAATTTCTGTCCCTACAATACAGAATGTCTGAGTTCGTCCCTGCACACCACAACCACATCAATTCAACGGCTTGTTGAAGAATGGAATGCCCAAAGCAAGGTCCCACTAACCTGTCAGAATATTTGGCTCTCTATCAAGGAATCAAATCCCCTTAGATTCATATGTCAATTTTTTGGACCATGCTACATTGCCTAAGTTGGGTTACAAAAGGGGATTGCCCAAGTGATTTGGCACCCCCTATTGGAGGGGGCGGCTTGTGGGCCAGCCGTCCCCTCCAATAGGGGGGTGCCAACTCACTTGGGCAACCCCCCTTTTGTCAAGCTACTTGGGCAAAGTAGCATTATCCCAATTTTTTACTCCACTAGAATTAATTAGACACAATGTAAATATTTTCTTTACCTGACTTTGATCACTCATGCAGAATTGTCTTTGTATAAATACCTGTCGTATTCCTCATTTAACCACCCGTTTGACCTCATTTCTAGGAGAAATGTGTTTTAGAATAGTAATTTTTTGAAGAATGAGTAATTAGAAAATGAGAAAAAGTTTTAAGTTTACGAGTAAAATTATTTTATAAAAGAATGTGATTGAAAATAAGTTTTGAAAAAATGAAATTTTAGAAAAATGGAACTCATTGGCTAAAATTCAAGGGGGTGTAAATTGTAATTTTCTTTTAAAATTCTTAAAAATTAAGCATTTTTTAAGTTAAAGAAGTATCAACACCCTTGATACTTTTATACAACCCGCACTGAATTTTGCTTAGATTTATCTACAATTTCACATGTAACAGTTATATTTATCTATAACTGCTTAGATTAATCTGCTTATATTTATCTATAATTTCACAATTTATACTTATTTATGAGTAATGTTATTTGTAGTGAAAATTAACTTTAGTTGTCATACTTGACATACATGTGAAGATTTGTGATTTGAGTCTTGCATCAACAACTCTCCAAAATTCAGTTCAAAAATTATTTTCTTGTAGAGAGAAGAAAATCGTTTGAGTTCATTGTTACTTATGATTTGATGTACTTCTACCACAAGTTGTATCTATCGTATCTTGAGAGACAAGTGTCGTAACCCGTTAGCACTATTGCGAGACAATTTTGTCTTAACAAGAAAATGTTTTATCACTTGCCTCGAGTTTTCTTTCATCTTTCATCCTCCATTTCCTTTCGTTTTCTATTCTATATAGAGAGGGTTTAGTTTCACTCCTGGAAATTAAACTTAACCGTTAACTCTGTCAATTATGAACAGCCCTTTCACTACACAAATCACCAACATTTATAAATCGATTTATATAGAAGAATAGTAGTGGGTTTTATAAATATATGGATAATAATTAGTAGAAGTTATGATTGTATAGTTGATTAATATTTAACTTTAGTTGAATTTATAAATCTATTTATAAATTGTGTCCAAATGGAGGCTAAGAACAATAAACAAGCTATATAAGGAAATATTAACTCTGAGAACAAAACAAAAGAGGAATCATCCACTTGGTAAAGTTTAATGTAAACAATATGTTGGGTTGAATTGTGTAGTTTCTCCTTTCAAATACACCAAGAATGACTTTTTTGTTGGCAAATAATTATCAAATTAACACATATATGTCATAAAAAGTTAATAAAGATGATTAAAATGGGAAAATGCATTAGCTTTAAAGGCCAAGTTAATAATTTGTATCAATTCACTTCGTTTTGTGGATCGTTTCTTGTTTCTCCCCTCTCTATTCTAAAATGTTAAGTTTAGCCTTTATTTGAAATTTATTTTTCAAAATACTTTTTTTCTCACTCATTTCCCCATAATATTTTTCTACTTCTTCACAACACAAGTTTCCAAAAAAAAAAAAAATACTTTTCATAAAATCATTTTTCGAAAAATCAACTTCATTTAAGGGCCTACTTTATAAAAAAGACATAATTTTTTTACTATTATTTATATGATTATTTCGCTTTATTTCCATTATTTTTTTCCTAAATTTTTATTTTTTTTATATATTTATCATATTAAGTTTAGAAAATTAAATTTTTCATAGTATAATTCAAAAAATGCAGCAAAGTTGGCTTTGAATAAATCCAATTTTCGAATTTTGTTTATTTCCCCTTTCATATTCAAGATTTGAGATCATTTTTATTTTACTTTGAAAAAAAATTAATTTTGACAATTATTGAGATGTAAAATTGCTTGGTAGAAAAAGCGATTTTTTTTCTATAAACTAAAATTAACGATCTCGTCTAATTTAAATTAAAAATATAATAGTTCATATGAAATAGAAAATTTATATTTTCTGATATTTTTTTTAATTCTTGAAAAGTAATGAGATATTTGTGTAATGGTAAGTTATTTGGTGGTGTTAATATGATGGTCAACCATACAGCTCCAACTTTGTTATTTCAGTTCACCAATTTGGGATACGTCACCGAATTTTATAGTTTGTTTCTTTAGCCCCTATTTGGTAGTAATTAAAATCAATTTTTTAGCAGATTTTGATAAAAGCTAATGAAAGGTGTAGTTGAAAAGTTGTTGTTCCAACTATGAAATATGTGTTTAAAATTAATTGTTGACTTTAATTTAAATTTTAATCAAATTTCTTAGTGATACGAAACAGGGGCTTTATTGTTCATGTAACTGCTAAAAATGATATTCTTTGTAACCATGATTCGAGTGAATTGATAATCCTCAACCTTTATTTTTGATTTGATACTTATAGCATTCTCAAGAGACTTTTTAAATATAAAATGCTCTTTATTTTAAAGAATTAATGATTAAAAGTGAGCTACAACATACTCTAAAAGATTTTCTATTATTAATGTACAATGATAGCATTTAATAAATCACATATTTAAACACTATACTTCTTAAATTATTCAAACTACGTTTAAATTGATTGGTCAATAGACATATAAAAAATTATGTTAAATAAAATAAAAAGAGAGATCAACAAGTGTTTCTTGAAAAAGTAAAATGAAGAGTCAAATTGAAGACACTGGCGGATCTGCATCTGACGAGGTGGCGCAATCGCCCAAACTGGATCTGTCAGAATTTACAAGTTGGATGTACTTGGCAATGTTGGTTCGCCAATCGGTGGGGGTGTGTGTATAATTTGTGGGCCTTTTGTTGAGATGGGCCTTTTATTTAAAACATTAGGCCCACTATCCATAGGCCTGGCTGAAATTGAATTTCATTTTGCAAACGATTTGCCCCAAAATGTATTGTGGAAATTACACTCAACCATATCTTTCAAGATCTAATTTCAAAAATTAGATCTGAAGTTTATTTATACAAAAATAAGATATTAATTCAAAAATAATAATAATATTATAAACTTAAATTAATTTACATACCCACCCCACCCCACCCACCAAATTTAATCATAAACCTTAATTACTTCCCACTCTAATTTTTCTCTCTCTATCTCTCTCCGTTCTATCTCTTTTCCCTCACATCAATCATCGTCGTCGAAGACAACCTTCGAGTGCCATCGTGCAGCTGTGCAATTCGTTGTGAAGCCACTCCGTAAGCCCCTTTGTCTTCTCCGTCTCCCATCTTTCTTTTCGTCGCACGTAATGCCGCTTTCGCTCTCCCTTCTTTCTCTTAGTTGCACGCCACGCCACCACTCTCTCACCTCCAAGCACAGAGAAGCCACATCGTTGTGTGGCACTAATTTGAGCGCCATATGCAGCGAGACATTCCTATCGTCGCTAAGCGATTATGATTTGAGCACCAATTGTGTTTACAGTGCCGCTTGCTCAACAAGTATTTTTGTTTTTTGTTTCAGATTATGAGGTGGTGGTGGTGGCGGCGGAGGTGTGGCAATGAGGTGGCGGTGTTGTGTGTGGAGGTGATGTTGCTGATGCAGCGATGATGGCGGCGCGACGATAATAGTACTCGGTGGCATATTTGAAGATTTTTTTTTGTAGGGATTGTGATTATGGAGTGATAGGCTGCTGGTATTTGACTGCGGTGTTAGAGATGATGGTTTTGCTACTAGGAGATGGTAGTGGTTGTTCTGGTGGTGGTGGTTTTGATGACGATGCAACTGGTGACAATTGTGAGGTGGTGGTCACAAGTGATTTGATTGCCAGTGACCAATAAATTGATTAATGTGTGACCAATAAATAATATATAACCAATGAAATAGATAAATTGTGACCAATAAATAATATTTGATCTAAAAATTTGTTAATTTGTGACCAATAATTTGATATTTTGTGGCTAAAAATTAATCTGTAACCAATTAATTAGATATTTTGTGACTACAAAATAAGTCGTGACTTGTAAAGTTTGTGGTTTGTAACCAATGATTAATATGTGACTTATTAATTTGATAAATTTGTGACAGATGAATAAATTGTGACCTATAAAATTTTGATTCGTGATCGTGAAATAATTTGTTACTTACATATTTTTTTATTATGATCGAGAAATGATTTGTGACAAAATTGTATAGAATTGTGACCTTAATATATTTAATTAATAAAAAATATGTTTAATTAATTAGTTTATAAATAAAATTTAAAAATGTTTGATTAATTAGTTTATAAATAAAATTAAAAAAAAAATTGATTTTTTAAGTTTTAAACCTCGTTTCTTAGTTTCGAAATGTGTCATATTCTATCTTTTATATATGAGTTTTTCCCATATGTATTTAATCTTCAATTCAAACAATGTGTCCCAAAATGTATGTGTGTGTGTGTTTTTGGCAAATTTTGAAGAGCAGAGAATTGTGAATTAGAAGAAGCGAATCGAAGAGCTTCAGTCCAAGTTGGATGTAGTGAATGCGGAGCATGAAGGTGCCAAGCATTGTAAGGAGAGTACGTGGCACGAGTTTGTAAGGCCCTAAAAAGACAGTTTCAAAGGACCAAAGATCACAAAGAACAAAATAGGTGCAGAAATATAAAAATAACAACTGAACACGCGATTTTTCATCCCATGAGGTTTGGATGTTCAGTCACAATGACCTAATCACCCGTTGAGCATCCACAAAAGATATAGCTTTAGATCCACTAAGTATCAACCAAGAATATTACAAATGTTCGAAGAAACCTTTGGTTTCTTCGTTTTAATCTCGCCTCAACAATAACACACTATAATCACCAAGACCAAAGGTTTCTTCGTATTAATCTCGCCTCAACAATAACACACTGTAATCAACAAGATCAACCCTTCATCTATACACCCTTATACAGACTTCACAAAGAATGGATTGACGTGAACACAAAGCACGATTACAGTGACAAAACCAGAATAAACTCTAATCTACACACAGAGAAAGGGAGCACAGAGAGACAAAGAGAGTATAGAATGATCTCGAATGCCAAGTACACCAAAGGCCAAGTCAACAAGTAATATGAATAGTTGCAATCCAAGGGTAGAGAGTCGGCCAAATGTAAGGCTGATTACAATCATCAAATGAGGCCAAAACCTAAAATTACTTAAGGTCCAAACCAGCAGGCAATGGCCCAGCCCAATAGTATAGTGCGATAGCCCAAGTTAAATAACAGAGATCATAGGCTACGAGGTTGAATTGTTATAAATGAGGCTTCCGTTCAAGCTTTGAAAGTTCGCATTCTCCCAAATATTTTGTGATTATGGTTAAAATATGTTTTTAATTTGCATAAATTTGTTATGTTATAGTTGTTGTAAAAATTATGTGATTTGTGTAATAAATTATAAACTATAAGAATGAATATATATATATATATATAGAAAAGTTGGCCTTAGAGAGTCGTGTGACCTCTCCTTCATGCGGGTACTTTCGGCACTGCACGATTCCAAAATAAAACCCTTATAGCTCGCAGTAGGTTCTCCTTCTATGGGCACAACCACAAGAAGAGATAGAACAATCCTTATCAATTGCCACAAAAGATAATATAAAATGACTAGAGAGTATTTTTCAAATGTTTGTTTTTTGTTGTATGTAGAAAATTCAACAGTCACATAATGAAAATTAAATCAAATTAAACATAAGTTATAAACATAATAATGATATTAAATCTGAAATTAAAATAAAAAACTGAAAAATTAAAAACAAGAAACTGAAGTTTTTAAAGTTTTAAACTTGTTTTTCAACACATAGTGCATGCTTTGTTAAAGTCGCCTTATTGAAAGGTGAGGCTCGTTAACCTTCGTGTAATCTTTCGTGACTTTTTGAAGACACAACGAAGATAATATTCAATGATCATATTAGCTAAATAAATCCTCGATGATCATTACAGAGGGACCATTGTCATGTCAGAATCTATCTGTTAAAAAGTATCGAAAAATCTACTGAAAAATAACCACTTGACCTATGAGAGGATGGCACATGTGCACAAAACACATGTAAATAAAAACTTCATTGATAAAAATGTTGGGAAATGCTATTAGTACACTTCAAAGTGTATATCATGTTTGACACTTGTTTTGTTTTAAAGAAATTGTTGGAAGAATTTTATTTTTTTATTTTGAAATTGTCAAATGACAATTTGTCATGGCAAACTGTCAAATCTGGTGTACACTTTCATGTACACCGAGCATGATTGAAAAATATTGCATTTTGTTGGAAGATTATTCTAGAAGTGAAAACTCTCCATTAAAACCAGAACACGTGTCCCAAAGGAGATAAAATACCATAATGTCGTCTCTAAATATCTGTAAATAATTCATCGTTTAGAAGAAAAAGTCTGAAAAATAACCATAATAACCACTTGACCTATGAGAGGATGGCACATGTGCACAAAACACATGTAAATAAAAACTTCATTGATAAAAATGTTGGGAAATGCTATTAGTACACTTCAAAGTGTATATGTTTGACACTTGTTTTATTTTAAAGAAATTGTTGGAAGAATTTTATTTTTTTATTCTGAAATTGTCAAATGACAGTTTGTCATGGCAAACTGTCAAATCTGGTGTACACTTTCATGTACACCGAGCATGATTGAAAAATATTGCATTTTGTTGGAAGATTGTTCTAGAAGTGAAAGCTCTCCATTAAAACCAGAACACGTGTCCCAAAGGAGATAAAATACCATAATGTCGTCTCTAAATATCTGTAAATAATTCATCGTTTAGAAGAAAAAGTCTGAAAAATAACCAATTGACTTATGAGAGGACGGCACATGTGCACAAAACACGTGTAAATAAAAACTTCAATGATAAAAATATTGGGAAATATCATTTATACACTTCAAAGTATACATCATGTTTGACACTTTCTTCGTTTTAAAAAAATTGTTGTAAGAAAAATTATTATTATTATTATTATTTCCCTGATATTGTCAAATGACAGTTTATCATGACAAACGATTAAACTTGGTGTACACTTTCCATGATTGAAAAATGTTATATTTTTTTACAAGATTATTCTAGGAGTGAAAATTCTCCATTAAATCCAGAACGTGTCCCAAAGGAGAGAAAAGACCATAATACCGTCTCTAAATATCTATAAATAATTCATTGTTCAGAAGAAAAAGTATGAAAAATCTACTAGCTGCACTTCTTATTCATTTTGCTCTCTCCTGCTAAAGGTTTCGTAAGTTTAGCTTTGAGACGCTTTTCTGGTGACTTACTTGGACTCCTGCCTAGGTTTGTTGCTGTTAGCCTCCAACAATTTATTCGTGTGTAGCATGAGAGTCGATCAAAGGCAGGGTCGGCCTTGAGATTTTAAGTTTCCTGTGCGACATTTTAAAATGGTACCCTTTATGTAATTAACTTACGGGCATCAATAAAAACAACTTAAAATGGTGCCTCTTTCATGTAACTAAAATTTATCCTTTTAGATGTGCCCCTAAAATGCTAAGGCCTTATGCGGTCGCACCACGTGTGCACCCTCAGGGCCACCTCTGGTCAAAGGAAGCGCGTTTAGGATAAATTGGCAGATGGAGCAAATTTGGCCATCATCAACAGAGTATTTGAAACTAACAATAGAAAATGCCATAGCTTTGATCAATAACAAAGTCAAGTGTATATATAATACAGGTCATCAGTGTCTAAAAAAAGAACACGCAGATACCAATATCAGAAAATCAAATAAAGTTTCCGCAGCAACACGCGAATAAAACAAACTATTAATAAAGAAAACAAGAAGAGAAAGAAATGCTCGTAGCATTGCATGTATGGATAACGTGAAGAGCGAGTCTTATGATCATATTTCAGATGCTCCCTTGGTCGTAGCTGGTAAAAATTATAATTTCTTTCCTCTGTCTCAATTGGTTCGACCTGATTTGAATTGTGCTTGCTCGTTTCAACTGTTTTATGTATCGGACCAAATGATCCATCCAACATTGACGTGTCACCACTGGTGTTCGACTTTCTGCATTGTGGCTGTGTATTTGCTTCGTAGTTTTCTCTATTTGATGTGTCCTCTGGCGCTTTCATATCACTCAAGTCCCGTGACACTTTTCCATCGCCCTCACTTTCTGTCGATGCTTTTGTTGGCTTACTTCAAGATGTAATAAATATCATGACGATAAATTTTTTTAAACGAAATATGAAAAGATATCGCTATATTAATGGAAATGAACAAGTTCAATAACACACAGCCTTAGCAACAAATTATCTTGTGAAGGGATAGGAGGATTCAAGCTAGAATATGTAAAAGAAGAGGTTATTATGCATTTCTAATTATTTCTAGTTCTTAAAACATATATTTCTAGATTCCTTTTAGAGTTTGATATAAATTACTCTTTACTCATATAAGAACAAGAGAGTTTGAAATATGAATTCAGATATCTGTCACAGATTGATTCTCACTCCTTCACATCAAATTTCACCCTTGTGAAACTCCTTTCATTTCAATTAGTAGTACTTAAGTAAGATTCTTTGACATGGTACTTGTCAAGGGAGATAGAGAAAATGGCCGGCTTATGAAAAAGGTACAAAAAACAATATGCATGCTTAGGCTATTACTTGGCCCTCGACCATAGAGACTAATGTGAGATATGAATGAGTGCTTGACCTCAATATATGCGGTCGATAAGGAGTTCTATCTCACGTATCTAGTAGATGCATGACCGACAAGATGACAATCTAACAAATGTTAAGATAAGCATCTACAACTCTACAAGGCTCACTAGAAGAGGAGTTCCGTCTTGCTCTGTCACATAACAAGTTAACCATCTGTAAAACTACCCTTATTTGGTTCATTTCATGGAATTCACCACTTTTATCAACTTTTCAACCATACATTTAATCAACTTTTTTTAAAATCTACCAAAAATTTGATTTCTAACAAAACGAAACAGGGGTTATAACTCTACCAGACTTGCCGAATGATGAGCGCCTCTTTCTTGTCTAGCGGAGCATGGTGATCTTCCATGACCCCTCCATTCCATAAATGCTTTCACATAAGGATATACATAATTACCTTCTTCTATATTTGCTTTGAATATATATATCTTTCTCCATGTTATTTCATAATGTTCTATTGTAATTTTCTTCTAGTTATTCTTATAGAACTAAACATCACTTTCCTACTTTTTAAACCTTTTTTTTTTCTAGTAATTAGGTCACCTTTTCTACCTATTTACTGATAGAGTTGTCCCATGCTTCCCAGTGTTTAAAGAAAGCCTCTTTTGAGCTAGATAACAAGTAATATTTCGCTCTTAAAAGTCTCAGGTGAGGCAAGTTAAATGCAACATTATACTTGTTGACTTCAATGGATTTATGACCGTTGGATAGGACACGTGGTCGCATCTAGTAGCCGAATCCCTGACAAAGTTCTTCACGCATTCCAACCACAATTTCCATCTTCCGGAAATCTAGCACCTCAGCAACACCCTCAGTTTAGGTAACTTTCATAGTTATTATTTCCCCATATTTTTTCTCTTTTCGGTGAAGAAATGGATGCTTCTAGGAGTTTTGGTGACGCGGGTGAGGATATGTTAGTTTTGGTAGCCTCGGGTTTGAGCGATCCCATTGCTTTGTCTACAGAAGAGGCGTCGAAGGCCATAATGGGTGGGGAAAATATATGGAAAAGACCTGATAGTCTAGTAGACACCTCGATTCATAGGGGGGCATCGGATTACCCGTCATCAATGACCACTACCGATCTCGAAAAACTTAGGGTGGATTATAGGATCCCAGATGATATAGGGCTGATAGCGTCGGACCTTGATGAGTGTGCGTGCTACTCGAGTTTAGGGTGCGTCGCTGTTCACGAGGCCATTTTCAAAGTTGGTCTTGGGTTGCCTTTACAACCAATTTTTCTCTTTGTACTTAGGTCTTATGGCCTTGCTTTGACCCAGTTGAACCCTAACTTGTGGAGTCCGATGGTATGGTCTTGGATATTGTGGTGTGAGGCGTCATACGGGGGTGGAGATGCCCTTTTTATGTCTTCCAAACCCTTTACATGCCAAAAGTGACAGATGGGAGATACAAAACGAAAGGGGTGGTACTATATGACGTTGGGTCATCGACCTGCCGACCTCCATCAAAACGTGGAAGAGCTCATGGTACTGGGCATCTGGACAATGGGACACAATGGAGGGTGACACCCTGGCACCTCGATGGTCCCTACGAAGTTCTCGACATTTAGCGAGTACCTCTTTGGAACCGGATCTCTTCTATATCATTTATTGCTTTGTCTTATGACCTTTTTATCCTCCCTTTTGCAGGTTCGTTACTCTACTGAGGACTTTGATACAATTTGCACTTATATAAGCTTCCTAGATCATACGACGAGCTGATAAAAAGGAGCACTCACTTCGTCAAAAAGGGTTAGATGGCTTCCCAAGGTAAAAATCGAACTGCCCTTGTTACTTCATTTAAAGTTAGCATTGGTTGAGGTGCTCACACTTATATTTTTTACCGAGGATCTTTTTGAAGAAGAGGCCAATAAAGCCTGATTTCGCGACCATCAAGAGGATGATGGCCGAGGCACGCGCCTTGAAGACCACCTCTGCGGCATATAAAAAACAAACAGAGGAGCTGGTAAACGCCAGAGAGAGAGGCTTCCTCCAAGGAATGAGGACGAAGAGGGGGAAGACGTATTAGAAATTTAAAGATAGATTCAATATGAAAATCATATTGAAGATTGGAATAAAATCCAATGAATTACAATGCATACAATGTGCTCTTTTTATAGACTAAAAGGCTAACAAACTATCTAAACTATAGAAGTCTCTAGAATAAAGATAAGGTGGATATTTTAACAAGACGAGTAGCCTCTGAAGAGGAAGGGCAGGCACGTTGGTGACGATCTGAAGTCTCTCTTCATAAAAGGCGTAACAATACTAACTATCAAAGCCTTATAGACCACCTCGCTTAAATTACGTTCATCAGTAAATTTTTAAAGCAATCATTTACCTTAAAAATTCATTGGTAATTACGATTATTGAGCAGCTTTTGTTTAATAATATGGATTCATTTATGCAAAATAATTATTGACTCAAAAGAGAGAATATAACATACCTGCTGGCCGTGGAAACGAAAGGATAATGGTCTTTCTTCTGAGACATTGCTCTGCGCAAAAATATCAGAGTTCAAACACCAAACATTTTTTTATTTTGTCTACCTACCAATGTAAAAGAGTTTTCACATAACGCGTTTTCTACGTAAAGTCTATTTGGAAAAAGCTTAAACGCGACATTGGTGAGACTTTGACTCTATTGTCTGTAGTGCAGTTTGGAAAAACAAGGGGAAACTGGGTTCCACAAAGTTTTCATTTCCGTTCCTAACAACGCGTTATGGCTGTCTCTTTATTTCTAGGAAATAGGTTAACCGCGTTGATTACGAAAACAAGATTGGTATGAGCTTGACTCTCTTATCATGATTGATAAATTTATTTAAGGGCCAATTATTTTATCAACACGACGGATATTTTTATAAATAGTCACTGTTATGTATACATTAAGAGCTTGTTAGGTGGAGCTAAAAAGTGGATTAAAATTGAAAATATGACCGTTATTGGGTCCCACTCATCTAATAAAAGTCAACAATAACGGCTAGTTTTTCAATTTTAATCCGATTTTAATCTTTACCAAACGCACTCTAAAATTTTAATTCTCATTCTTCTACTCATTTTCAACCACACATTTTTCAATAAAATAATATTTTCCATCATATTAATAATTTTTTTTTTCAACCATATATTCTCTATCAATCTTCTATTTCAGAATACATTCTTTTAAAATAGTGTCGTTCAAACACACCCATAATTTAATATATAAATAGATAGATAAAACACTTTCTTAAATGTTTTCAGATCCCATTGTACAAGACACTTGTACACGTTATTTCAATGAACTCTATTGAAATCGTTCTATTAATTTTAAGAAATTGTTCATGTAAATTAACGCCGAACATTTTAGAAAGTAGTTTATTTGCCTCATAAGCAATTTTTGACTTTTAAAATCGTTGTCGAATGGGTTTTAATTAGTGAATAAGTAAATAATTCTTAGAGATTAATTGAAATATGTTATTGAAAATGACGATTGAACATTTATAAATAATTAAAAAAATTTGCAGGAGAATTCATGAGAAACCTTCAACTGAATAATTTACTCGGTAATCATCTTGGCAATCAGTGTAACAGTCCACAGCTTCTGCCACTTGCATTAATGTTGATAGAAATAAGATTAAGCACCTTTTGCTGGTATTAGTATATAATACTCTTTTAACTTCTTAGTATTAGTATATAATACTCTTTTAACTTCTCATTAAGTAGAAATGTACAAATGTATTACACTTGTATGCATTTCAATTTATTTTTTTTTTCCAAACAAGATTAGTACATGCATTATGAAGGCTTTACAAATCTATGCGAAGTTTAGGCGTAAAAAGACGTTTTTTTTTTAATTTTAATTTTTAATCATTATAAAAAAATTCAATAATTCAATAATACATACCAAACATCTAAAATTATAAAATAATGTATTTACTTAATAATTCCTATGTAACTTAAATCTTATCTAATTTAAGTTTTTATTGGACTCCAATTCATTTTAAAGTATTATTTTTTTTTCGTTCTTCCGTCTTCTTAGCTCTAGAGTCTAGAGTTTTTGAAGTTTGAAGGAATAGTGGGCTACCGAGTCTAGACTGTGAGTTTTATTTATTAGAAAAATAAAAGAAAAAATTGGATCTCCTTAAAATCTGGGCATGAGGCATCCCTAGGAACGCCTAAGCACGCCTAGATGAGCATTAAGCAGTCAACGTTGACCGACAACGTTGACCGCTTAATTTTCGATTAGGCAGGGCGTGCCTAGGCGAGCATTAAGCGGTCAACACTGGCATTAAGCGGTCAACAACAGTGTTGACCGCTTAATTTCCGCTTAGACTTAAAGCGAAGCGTTTTCATCACGCTTCGCGCCGAAGCGTCTTTTTAGAACAAAGATTATTAGAACGATGAAATATCGCTGATGTTACAGTATATGTGGAATAATGAGATTTGAATTTTTATGAGAGAGATGGGAGAAGAGAGAGAAATGAGAAGAATAATGAGTTGTCACATTATCGATATTCCATTATCATAATTATAAGTATCATATTTTTTTGCACACGAAATAAGACATTTTGTGACCATTAAAAAGTCCAAAATCATTGTTACTCACTATTTAGCTCATGTTTGATAGCCTTTAAATTAGAACTTTTTTTTATACATGCACATTTTTAATCACACATTTAGACAGTGAAATGTTCTGCCCGTAAGTCATAAGTTCTTTTCATACTTTTAACCACATATTTTCCAAAAATTCATTATTCAAAACATTGTTTTTGGTAAATAATGGCCACCAAACAGAGGCTTAGGGTTGTGTATCTCAAGCTTATCCACCCCTCCCTTTTTTAGCCCCATTTGACAACCATTATTTTTACTTTTTTTTTCTATATATACTCACTTAATCATACATTCACACAATAAAATATTTATCATGTAAATCCCAATTTTTTCTTACTTTTTAACAACTTATTCTCCTTTAAATCACTATTCAAAACTCTATTTTCCTCCAAATAATGATTGTCTAACGGGAGCTTAAGTTAAAACTTAAAAGATTATCAAAGAATAGGCGGGAGCTCCCCTTTAAACTCAATTAGGGGGTTTTGTTGTACCCAGAAGCAAAATTTTATTAATATTTGGTTAATTGAATTTAAATATTTGGTTAATTGTCTATCATTTAAGTTTTAGACTTGGGTTGGAAATGAAGTTAATTGGGCTAAAATTAATATTTGGGTTGGACAAATTTTATTCTTTTTAATTTTTCACTATGAATTTGCTTCTGGGCATTGGAAATAATTTTTGGGTTGGACTAATTTTATTTTTAGTTTTTCACCATGAATTTGCTTCTGAAATGATGTTATTATCAAAATAAGTAATATGTCATATATTTAATTTTATTAGTTTAAAAATATATTTGTTGGAACTTTGTTAGTATTCAAAAATATATTATGACTAATGTTTTAAAAATCGACCTGGTTATCGACTCGAAAAAAATGAAGGGTCAAAATGTTCAACCGATGTCGAATCGGGATCGAACGATCGAATCAAATGCAATAAATACGTACAAAAATAATAAAAAACTATGAAAACAATAAATCTTTTTTAAATTTTCCTATTAATGATTTAAAGTAAATCTATTTTTGTTAATTAGATTCATTATCATACAATTAGTCTCGATACTTCAAAATAAAAAATGAATATGTTAAAATAGTTTACTTTATTAAACTAAAACTATTAAACTTATAGAAAATGACATCTATCGTTAATATATCATTAATATATTAATAATCAAGTGCGATTGTAAGTTAAATTTGAAAATTAAATAAATGAAATGATGAAGGTGAATATTACAATTTAATTAGTTGAGATTCAAAATCAAATTAGTCAATTAGACATACATTTGAAAAGTGATTTTGATGGGCATTTGAACAATTTTTTGTTATGCCACTATCCTACATTGGAAGTTTATGAAACCTNAAGTGCGATTTAATTTAAATTTGAAAATTAAATAAATAAAAGGATGAAGGTGAATATTACAATTTAATTAGTTGGGATTCAAAATCAAATTAGTCAATTAGACATATATTTGAAAAGTGATTTTGATGGGCATTTGAACAATTTTTTGTTATGCCACTATCCTACATTGGAAGTTTATGAAACCTTTGAATTGTAATTTATGTGGTCCATTCATGAAGTTAAAATTTTATAAACTAAAAAAAGAAAAAAAAAATCGAGAAAACCACCAAACTGTGACTAGTTCACCGGTTTACGGTTGAACCGGCCGGTTAAGTGGGTTTTGAGCGATTTTGTAATAATCAGTTAACCATGCATGATTTTGCCCGGTTTTGAGTCCGATTTTTGTTTTACCGTGTGGTTTAGAGCATCTTTTATGGTATAAGTTCATTGAAAAAAAATTTTAATTTAAGTCCAGTCTAATGTATCTTTCTAGCTCCGCCCATGGTTGTACCCCTACTATCTATTGATATAAAAATGGAACACAAAGGGAAAGAAGACATTTCATAATTAAATGCATGAAAAGGGCATCCAATAAATCAAAATGCTACACTAAGGCTGTGTTTGATTTGCAAGCTTTTCCTGGGAAGAAGGAATATATTTACCACTTTCCAACTTTTTCTTGTTTGATTTGCAAAAATTGCCCTAGAATTGCCTTTTCCACTTGCAGGCTTCACGCGCCTCTTTTCCATGCGTGAGTGGAATTTATTTTCTTTAGGTTTGGTTGATTTTTTGTTTTCCTACTTTTTTTTTTGTCAATTGCAAAATTTTTTAGATACAATGGTAAATTTTTTTTTATCACTTTTATTAACAATTTCCATGCAAAACAAAGCCAAACGAATGGTATTCGGTATGATATTTTTAAATTTTTTACTTTTTTTTAAAAAATTGGAATAAATTCTAGACCCAATGGTAGAAAAAATTATCACTTTTATGAACAATTTCCATGAAAAACAAAATCAAACGGATATCAAATTTTCAACATTTTCCAAGTGAAAAATTATACCAATCAAACACAATTAATTACAATTCCAATAAAACAATTTCTAGGCGATTAATTCTCTGAAATTCATTTTCTTTCCACCCATTTTCCACATTTGCAATCAAACGGACCCTAATAAATTTATTAGAGGCACCCTGATGAAGATTTATAGTATAATAAATATGATTTTAATTACTATTTATTTTTATATAATGTTGTTCAGTATTACCTGTTAGAAATTTACTTAATCATGTACAGCGAAAAATAAAAATAATTTCAATTTTCACCAAAGATCTGCTTTCTGTTTATGTAGAAATTGTGATAGTAATTATACCTTTGTTGAATTCTGCAAATCGTTTGCGTATAACGAACACAAACAATCATGATCTAAAATTCATAATTGTCCAATTGTCCAACCTCCAATGAAAATCTACACGAAGAACAAGAATGAGAAGACTAAAATTTCTCTTTTCTTATGTTGCAAGATAATAATTGTTTTGTATGATTTCTCAAACCTTAGTAGCATATTAGTGGACTTGTCTCACCACTTAAATTTAATCCGGTCTAATGTTTAATTAATTTAATTAAACATGGTTCAATAATTAATTACTTTGGCTCATTAATAAGTAACTCAATTAATTAATTGTCCAACACTTGTCATTTAATTAATTAATATATTTTATTCTTCTAGTTTTTCTTTTGTGTGTGACCCATTAGACTCTCGATGATGATGCCTAACGATGTGAATGATTATTTTGATCTAATCAAAATAAGATAAATTAAAACAACCTTTTTTAATTTATCATTAGTTCACATAAATTAATCAATTCACATCCGTCGTCCCAAATTGATATTTAGCAATGTGTCATGACAACACATGTGACGGAAAATATCTCATGGTATGACAAAATCGAATTTTTTCGTTTATCGAGAAATTATAATCTCTTTGTCAATATGATCTGATTAATTACAAGATATGAAGTGTGTTTATCTCAATTATCGATCATATCTTTCATCACAATATAAGACAATGTTTCGACTTACGAGTATACTTTGGCCAAGAATTTCGTTAACTGAATGATATGTAGATCATAATATTTTACTATCTAAGAGTGACGAATCATTTATTGATCATTTACAACTTTCATATGATTCTTGACATACTTGAACGATGTCGTATTAGAAATTTGACAGAGCAACATCAAACATCATCAAAGCAATAATGTCCCCATATAAGGTACGACGACCTCAAGTCGAAGGACCAATTTTACTACAAAACGTTAGAGATTAACAACTGACACTCAAATAGATATCCATGCAATGTTTTGTTCTATAACAAAACATTCACGTGTCCATTTAAATGTCATTACATTTTAGTTTGAAAGATCAACTACTTACTTCAAAAGTGAGAAATGTCACGCGTAATGATCTAACCTTAATAACGATATCCATATCTCGTTATTTCTTACGACCATGGATAATTCAAGATTCAGTCACATGTGATTTATCTCACAATTGCAATTCTTTGTGATTAACAAGTTATCAAAACTTGAATTTTCGAATTCTATTAATTTAATAATTAGAAAATATATTCAGTTAAATAATAGATCTCGCCAAAATATAAAATGCATTAATCATATTAAATGGATTTACAACATAAATCGATTGGACTTAAGGCATAATACTTACATTACTAAACATGTCTTTAGCCATTGTTTGATCTCCCTTATTTTCAAAATACATTTTTTCTTTCACTTCTTTTCAATCACACATTCTTAAGTAAAATAATATTACATGAAAATCCAAAACTTTTTCTTATTATTTAACTACACATTCTCCATCAATCTACAATTTCAAAATGCATTTCTCAATAAAAGTGGGCTCAAACAGACTCTTAATATTGTCGAGTGCTACTAAACATGCAAATAAATATTATAATTGGAGAGATGAAAATTAGTCTGAATTCATAATTGAGAAGTACTTAGGAAGAATGTGCCACACTAACAAGAGTCCATGCTGGGAATGCAGTAACACTTTGTATGATAAGACTATAGCAAAATTATTTAAAAAAACATCATTATAAATATATAGTAAGAGAGTAGAGTATATAAAGGTATTTTTTCACTATAATGATTTAGAATGCACAAATGTATGTATACACGTTTACACAATCAAGAAGGCAAAGAATAAGGAGAGTAGAATATTCTAAATGACTGGCTATCCTAATTTAGAGGATTACAAGAATAAGTTAACTATACACCAAATATTCCGTAATATGCAATATATATGATATGATCTATTAGGCCTCCTCAAGATGGTGCTCCAGGGGAGACACCAATCTTGAGAGAAATGTCCTGAAGCCGACAACAAGGGAGTGGTTTAGTTAGTGCATCTGCCAACTGATTTGCGGAAGACACATGAGAGACTCGAAGGTGACCACTTTGAACTATTTCACGAACAAAGTGATAGTCCAGAGCGATATGCTTCATGCGAGAATGGAAGACTGGATTCGCGCATAAATAAGTCGCACCAATGTTGTCACTGTAAATAGTCGGTGGAACATGAACTGAGACACCAAGTTCCTCAAGTAGAGAACGTACCCACTTAAGTTCTGTAGCAGCAGAAGCAATAGCCCGATACTCAGCTTCTGTGAAAGAGCGAGCAATAGAACGTTGCTTCTTTGAACTCCAAGAAATAGGATTATGACCAAGAAAAAAAATATATAGGCACCTGTAGAGGTATGATCATTAGGATCACCCGTCCAATCTGCATCACAAAAGGCATGAAGAGATAAAGAGCTGTAGCGCCACAGGCGAATACCATAGGATCGTGTGCCATTGAGGTACCAAAGGAGACGCTTAACAACGCCCCAATGATGAGTCGTTGGAGCATGCATGAATTGGGATAACTTGTTGACAACAAAGACGATGTCAGGATGACTAATAAGAAGATACTGTAAGCTGCCAACTGTCTGATGATAAATTGTTGTATCAGCAGGTGGAGAACCATC
>CAIGRO010275487.1:0-13295 GCA_903798355.1 Fraxinus baroniana | reverse complement strand
CTTTCCTAAGATACAAAAAATAGAAGGATGATCATACCATCAAGAAAATGTGGAGCAAGTAGATGAAGATTTTTTAAGTTGAATCGAACAGGCATCTCGAAGCCTGACACTGGCCCAATATGAAATCAAGTTTCAAGTGCATAAAGCAAAATTTTAACCAAATAAATAAATAAAAATTGTTGATTGGCCAATAATTCATGTTTTATTCATGAAATGATTTAGATCGCTTTGTGTCCAAACATAATAAATCCATTCTATTAGACAAGTTAAAAATGGACCAAGAATAATCATAAATTTCAGACCACAAATTCAAGGCAACAAACTACAATGATTTATAAAGTAGCAATTACATTCGAGTGCCAACTACTCAATTAGTCAAGTATTAAACGATCAATCTTTGTTTTTCAAATAGTTGATTGTGGACAACGATCTTAGCTAAACGAACACTCTCTCAATACTCTACTAAAAAATTACTCCAACATTATTAATATTCAAAAGTAATAACTGCTATAATATGAACATATTCTTTCAAGCGAAATTTTTTCCACACATACTTTAGCCCATGTTTGACAATCATTAAAATGAGTTTTTTAAAGAAAATAAATTTTGAAATAGTAATTTTTTTAAGAATATGACTTTAAAAAATTTTGGATTTACGTGAGTCTGAGAAAAAAAAAAATTTAATGATTATCAAACTGCAGCTTAAGAAGGCATAATACACAACACGAGAGAAATCAAGGTCGTTCTCAAGTAAAATTTTAATGAATTTTAAAATATTATGAATTCTAATGAATTTCTTAGATTTGAATAAATTCCCATAAATTATATAAGAATCTCAATAAAAATGGTGAGATTTTTAAAGATTTTGTTATTTATTTTTTAAACTTGAAATACATTCATCTCTTTTAAGATCTCTCCTTTAATAAAATCCTTATAAATTCATTAGTTATTGAGAATAACTAAATTTTATAAAATTTCATTTAAATTTATTAAAATATGATGCCTAAGTTTTAATGGGTTGTCATGAAAAATCAGTAAAGATTTTAATGGGAACGTCTAAATTTAGAATGATCTTTAAAATTTATCAAAATTTCAATTGAGGACATCTCATAAATACATGTCAAATCATGCATACAAATCTTTTCTTATTTTTCCACTGGAGTTGGGATGGCAAAAAATTCAAATTGATACTCGTAAGCCTTGCCACAAAGCCTAACTGAGTAAATGAGACGGGGGTCATTGCCCCAAAATGGATACAAGAAACATAATCTCCTGCTACCCGTCCTATTTAAAATTAATTTTAAATTTAAATTTTTATCAAAAAAATAAAATACTTATCATCATTTAAAAGAGAATATGAGTTATTATTAACAAATTGAAAAAAAAAAAAAGTAACAATATTTATTAGCTAAAGATATAAAAAAATAAACGGGATGATAAATAGGGCAAGGAACATGTCCTGTCTCATCCATCTTTAACCGAATATGGGGATGGGAGAAAGTCATAAATATTCAATGGGACGGAGTGGAAATGATCGATTCATCCATAATTGGAGTTTTGTACCAATTTAGGTTATATTACATTGCATTAGAGCATTTACAAGAGATTCAAACATGAGATACTCTCTATTTTAAAGAGTCAATATTTAAAATCATGCTCAAAGAAACTTTTTAAATTAACATCTTAATTTAGAGATTTGGAGAGTCAAACCTACTCTCTACAGTTAAATGCATTCAAAAAATTTCAGTTTTCAGTGTAGGAAAGCAATAAAATAATTTTTTTAAAAAAAAGGTTAGTTAAAATAAAAGGTAAAGAAAAATAATAAATATTTTTTTTATAGTAGTAAAATTAAGTGTTAAATATAAAGAACCTGTTGGAGTGTTTCAAAATTTTAACTCTCTAAATTTATAGATAATCTCCAAATGATAAAATGTTTTTTAGAAATAGAGAACTTTTTGTACATGCTCTTAAATGATAAATTCATTTAGATACAAATCGCATAACATTTAATTGAACGTATAAAGTGTTAGTCACTTTTAACTTGTTCTTAAATGATAAAAGAAATTTGTATTTTGAACAGTAAAAATAATTGTAATCTATAAATTGAACAGTATAGCTTGAACTAATTTATTACTGTACTGAACCTTGTAATTAATTAGCATTTACATGTTCACCAGTTACCTTGAGGCTCGCGGCAGTAGCGCGACGGCGCTACCGCGACTGGATAAAAATATGCTAATTCCACCGACACGAATCAAAAGGCGTCTTTATGTCACTGTAAAGTCAACAAAAAAGTGACCTCAATTTATATCTGTCACACAGTGATCCACTTTGATTTCCCATTACCCCACCTTCACAAATGCCCTCAAACTTCCCGTGTTTCTTGCTACAACCCTCCCTCCTACCTCGCCCTCGCCCTCGCCCTCTCCCCGTAGCACTCAGTTGTGTAGCAGTGGACTTCAAGCCTGTTAACTCCTTTTTCAATTCTCCAGTAATTGCCTTTTAGAGAAGAAAAAAAAATGTTGAACAGTGAAGTATTTGGGAAGTAAATTTGAAATCTGGGTTCATACCCATCTGTTAATCTGACTTTAGAATACCGTGAAATCCAGTTTTTAGACATAGATTAGTGTAGTAGAGGAAGAATATGCATGGCCCAAGTCGTTTGAGCAACGGGGTGAATTCTTTGTCACCGCCTACATCTCCCCGCCATCGCCACGGCCGAAATAAGAGTACTTCTACCACTAATGTCGGCGGTGGTGGGAGGAATTTCGTTAGTGACGGTGGCGGTGGAGGTGGTACTAAGTTACAAAATGTGGTTGAGAGATTAGTATATTTATTAATGTCGGTAATGTATAGGCGAAGAGGGATGCTTTTGTTTGCCCCTTTGCTGTATATATCAGGGATGCTGTTGTATATGGGTACATTGGGTATTGATGTTGTCAATTCTGGTAGTGATGGAAGTGATGTCATTGGGCCTGGGTCGATATACCGAAGTCCCCAGGTATTCCAGAAACTCTGGCCGTTCATGGAGGCCGAAAGCAATCGAAGCTCCAATAACATGGTAATTTTGTTGTTTCGTGGAGTATCAAGTGTTTGTCTTTGTTAAATTTGTTGAATATGATTGCAATTTGCTTGCGTTGGTAAGATTTTGGAATTGCATTGTGGTTAAAATTGAAGTGCTCAAAAAGGCTTTGATCTTTATGGATTCTGTGTTAAGTTGCGTTGTAAACTGAAATATAGACGAGTGCTCGTTTAAGACGAAGGAGGGTTTTCATTTTGACGAATTGGAGATTTTGAGCTGTGGAAGTGAAAAAAATTCTGCCTCCATTCCTTTGACGATGATTTGAAGAATCTATCTTGATTTGCACCCGCAATTATACTGAGAATTGGATGAAGATAATAACTGATAGTTTTCTGGCTTAAAACTTTATGCAGTTAATAAATGCGTGGAATCCAAAGTTGTCTCAAGGTTGGAAGCCTTGTGTCAAGCAGACTATTTCTCAAACAGGTTTGTCTTTATCTTTGCACTTGTAATTAATCTAATAGTTGCTTTTTTATGCAAGAATCAAAAAAGTAGATTTTTGGATGCATTTAAAACGAGAATTTATATCCAAATTTGAAATGTTCGTCTGTCTTTTGCACTATTTATAGATGTTCATTCCTATGCAATGTAACAGACTTGCATAACTGGCGCTTGTACAAACTCAGTACCAAAAAGACATTTGTATTGTCCATCCACAGTGCTGTGGATGGACATGTAGAAAATTCATTACAATAGTAAATGTTGGCTCCAATGTAAAAGATCTTCACTATGCGTACACTTTTTCGTTGAACATACTTCCAAATCTTTCTAAAAAGTATCAACAGGTTTTCTTTTAGATATCCTGCATTGTTGGCCTAATGAATTTGATTGTCCTTCTAAAAGATTAGAGGATTTGAAAAATTCTTATGCATCCGTGTTAAGAGTATTTATAAGAGCATCTCCAAGAGACTCTCTATTTTTTAAGAGAATATTCTATCATTTGGAGAGCATCTATAAATTTAGAGAGTTAAAATTTTGAAGTACTCCAACAAGTTCTTTATATTTAACACTTAATTTTACTATTCCCAAAAAATATTTATTATTTTTCTTTATATTTTATTTTAACTAGTTTTAACAAGCTCTTTATATTTAACACTCCCAAGAAATATTTATTATTTTTCTTATATTTTATTTTAACTAGTTTTTCTTTAGATTATTTTATTGTTTTCCTACATTGAAAATTGAAACTTTTTGAATGCATTTAATTATAATTTGAAGAACCAAACCCACTCTCTAAATTAAAATATTAATTTAAAGAGTCTTTTGGAACATGATTTTAGATGTTGATTCTTTAAAATAGAAAGCATCTCATGTTTAAAGAGTCTCTTGGAGATGCTCTAAGCAGCCATTTTTGGTGAATTAACTATTCTGCTAATGTCATGTTTACCAACTTTGTGCTTGAAGGCTTCTCAGAGTTGCCAAAAAGAAATGGGTTCCTAATAATTGAAGCAAATGGCGGGTTGAACCAACAAAGATTATCGGTATGTTTCTCCTTATAGCAGTTGGTCCAAAGGTTGTTAAAATGTGCTTCTTAATCATTTGTCCTCATGAATTTCATTTAACACATTTTGCTATTGTATGTAGTTCAAATTCAGTAATCTGTTAATCATTCTTATTGCTGGCACTAGCTACTCATTAGTGCTCTAGAGCTTCAATGTTGACAGAGTGCATGTATATATCTTCTTGTACTTACATTTTCTTGAAATTTCAATAATAGAGTACTATAACTTGATATTCCCTTTTATTAAAACTTCCGACTGTCTCGAACCTTAATTCGATTTATGCAATTATGATAGAATTCCATCTTTTAATATCTTGTAATTTAATCTTTCTGAATATATAATGTTTCTTTTCCCATAAAAGAGAGATGTAATCTTTCCAGTGGATTTACACAATTATTGGTTTTCCATGTGCTAATGAACAACAAATTTTGAAGACAAATATATTCACAGGTCTTAGAGATGTTGTTCAAACATAATGTACTTTAGATATTTGAGTTAACGATACCAGATTCATTGCAATACATTATGTGTCCTTGAAAGTCAAAGTTACTAATGGTTTTTCTCATTTGTGTTACAGATATGTGATGCAGTGGCAGTAGCGGGTTTGCTGAATGCAACACTTGTTATTCCCATATTTCATTTGAATAGTGTTTGGAGAGATTCCAGGTGCGATGAGACTGTAATTGGTGTCCTTGCGTAAACTTGATCCCTTCTTAGCATTTTTCTTCACTAGTTATTTCTGTGTCTTTCGTACTTCAAATACAAATGATGTTATTAGTCAAACATAAAAATGGTAAGTATCTAAAAATATTAGGATGGGAAATGGCAACATCCCATCTTCGCATCAAAAGTAAGCCCTGCTGACATTTATTCCCTGTTTGACAACCCCTAAAGCAAAACTTTTTTTTTCCAAACTCATTTTTTACTACACATTCACACAATAAAATATTTTGCTTGTAAACCCAAATTTTTTTCCACTTTTTAAACATACATTCTCAAAAAAGAAAAAATTCATTATTCCAAACTCATTTTACCCCAAAAAAAAACTCATTTTAATGGTTGTCAAAGAGGGGCTTAAAGTGTCTGAAACAACCACTTAAGCTGAATCCTTGTACAGAAGAAGTAGCTGGCTTTCCTACACGCTGCACAGATTTCTGAAAACTCTCTATTCCGAGGTGCAAGAAGAAATTTAACTTGTAATTCCTAGCAATCTGCATATTTTAAAGTTCTGAATTCTATGAATGGGGTCTAATACGGACACAATATAGTAGAGACTAGATCCATTGATTTAGGAAAAGTAATAAAACTACTAAAGTCAAATGAAGAGGTAGGGTCAAAATCACAGGGAAGGAGGTAATCTAATAGAATGGAGTGGAAGGTTCAATGATAAGATTTTCGTGAATTCTAACAACTTCCTCAAGTATCGCACCTTTGCTTCAAAAAGACAAATGCGAGTTAGGCTCAAGATTCAAATTCTTCCTGAAGGTTAAAAGGTATACTTTAGCATTTAGTGCTGATGTATATCGTTGGAGACTCGTAAAATTAAGCCAGATTGACCTAGCCCAATGATTTGGATAAGATCTCTTTGGATTTCTGTATAGTTCTATCACATTATTGCTGAAGTTTGGTGCATTGAGGTTCAATGTGCTTCTTTTTCTCGTCCAATTGGATAAGCTTTTCCGGGGTTGGGATTGTAAGACCTTCTCAAACTGTAGATTTGGAGTTCTGATTATATTTAATAAAAACCGTAAAACCTCCTAGGGTTATAGAGACATGGTTGAAATAATGGAACACTGATAATAAAACCGATGCACCATTGGTGTGTGCCCAGGTACTGAAGTTGCTGTTGGTTATTAAATTCGTTGCATTAGGAAAATTTCAGTCCAACAACTTTTTCAAGCTATATACAAATTGAAAAATAAAACTGAGGAGTGAAGATTGAGTCTAGGCATTCTTGCATTGTCAAATTTTTTTTCAAATGTTTGACCAGTACATACTTGGTGTAATTTTGGAGAAGAAATGACTTTTATTCAACACATTCATTTTCCATGTTCACTGATAATGGTTACTTTATTTTTATACAAATACTGTTCCATTTTCTAGTCAGAGAACCTTATCTTGTTTCTCAGTTAGCAGAACATTGTAATATTTGAACTTATCACAAAACATATCATTCTCTTGAACTTGTTGCAGTAAATTCGCAGACATATTTGACGAGGAATTCTTCATATATGCACTCAGAAATCAAGTTGATGTGGTCAGAGAGCTTCCAGAACATATACTCCAGCAATTTGATAATCATATAAGCAACATAGTGAATTTGAGAGTAAAAGCATGGTCAAGCCCAACCTACTATATTCAAAAGGTTTTACCAAAGCTGAGGGAGTTGGGGTATTGATCTCTCTCACCTTTGCTGCTACTATATAATGTATTCTGCCCTTGTGGACCAATAAAATTCACTTCTAAATGTGATCTTATGCTGTGGCCTCAATCCCTGTACTGGATAATATACCAATACTGATACTTTTTGTTGTAACTGCAGATGTCCATGTACTTATTATTCATAAATTCCTGTGGTAGTCCATTCATAAACTGTTGTAACTGGAGATTCCAGTGTACCGATATGATCACCAGAAACTCTTTCGTTTGTTATTATTTAATGAAGAAATCCGTGCTTTAGCTGCGTCACAGATTATTATATGTAAAGTCTAAGCAACTCCACTAAAGAATCGAAGAAGTTATGTTCATATCATATGTTGCGTTCTCCTTTATTTCATTTATCATGTACAATCCCGTGTTTTTCTTGATAATTTTCTCCAGTGTGGATAATTATAGACTTATCATGGACGTTACGTGGATGTAGATTTCATTTCAAGGCAAAAATGAGAAGTTTGACTAGTTTTGTTTAAGGTAATGTAAAACTTGGGGAGACAATTGTAACTGTTTTTTTATGAATGGGCAGGGCTGTTCGCATTGCACCTTTCTCTAACAGATTGGCCCATGCAGTTCCTTCAAATATCCAAGGTCTTCGATGCTTGTGCAATTTTGAAGCACTTAGGTTTTCAGAACCCATACGCATGCTTGCTGCAAAAATGGTTGATCGAATGGTTAAAACCAGCTCAAAAAGTTGGGCAAGATACGTTTCAGTTCATCTCCGATTTGAAGAGGTGTAATTTTAAACTCTTTCGGT
Source organism: Fraxinus baroniana (assembly GCA_903798355.1). NCBI lineage: Eukaryota > Viridiplantae > Streptophyta > Magnoliopsida > Lamiales > Oleaceae > Fraxinus > Fraxinus baroniana. Next base: position 5,521 of record CAIGRO010275487.1, on the reverse strand, counting down.
TATGAAGAACTTTATTTTTTTTGTTCTATAGAGTGGTCTCAAACTATAATGCTTTTTTGTCTCTTATGAAAGGATATGGTGGCGTTTTCGTGTTGCATATATGATGGCGGCGAGGAAGAGAAGCATGAGATGGATATTGTTCGAGAAAGAAGTTGGAGAGGAAAATTTCGGAGAAGAGGCAGAGTAATAAAACCAGGTGCTAATCGAGTGGATGGCAAGTGCCCTTTAACTCCACTAGAGGTACGATAAAAAATGATAAACATCCTACTTTTCTCTCTCTGTTTGAATGAAAAAATCGCATTTTGCCTAAATAGCTTTACCTTATGAGTGACAAAGAATTAACTTTCTATGCCTCGAGAAAATTTGAAACAAACTTGTGATAATCATCAGTGTCCACTTGATTGATGGTTTGCTGACTGTACAATGTAGGTGGGAATGATGCTTAGGGGCATGGGATTTGATAACAACACCTCTCTTTATGTTGCATCGGGAAAAATTTACAAAGCGGAGAAGTATATGGCTCCCCTGAAAAAGATGTTTCCTCTTCTGGAAACAAAGGAAACTCTAGCCTCCCCAGAAGAACTTAGTCCATTCATGGTATAATTTCAATCCTCTATTGGCATGTTTAGTATGTAGATTAGATAGTACTCAACAGTATTAAGGAACAAAAATAAGCTAGAATCTTTTATACAGTGTCCAGTACTCTGTGTACTAAACATGCACTGTGTGATTAGTGCTCTCCTACTTGCACAAGCTGAGCATTGTCATCTGGTTATGCAGGGACATTCGTCAAGGTTGGCAGCCTTGGATTATACTGTTTGCCTTCATAGTGAAGTTTTTGTTACGACTCAGGGTGGTAACTTCCCGCATTTCTTAGTCGGGCACAGACGCTATTTTTATGAAGGACATGCCAAAACAATTAAACCGGACAAGAGGAAATTAGTTCAATTATTCGATAATCCAAGTATGAGGTGATTAACATGCAACTGTCTTAGTTTTTTCAGTTATTCATTTGTGCCTGCCGGCTAGGATGTTTTTATGTACATATTTCGTAGAACCCACTACTTACTACACTTATTATCCATACATTTCATAGGATCAACAGCTTATAAGCACTCTAAAGCACTACCAAACAAGCACTATATGATATTCAGTACGATGCAGTGTTGCATTAACGTTATATCTCACCTTATGCTACAGTGTCTTTCATTGTTTGTTAAACTGTTTTGGAACTTTTATGTATGCGTACATAAACATATATTCCCGCATAATTTGTTGTCATGCTAAGATTTCTTTGGTCAATGTTTGCATTTCGGCCAATAGGCCTCAGGTTCAGGGTCCTAACCTGCTTGCATTTTGAACTTCGACTGCTGAAATTAGTGTTTGATCGTAGTTTAAACTAAATACTAACAACTTTCTATAATTATTGATTATATATCTACAGATGGCAAGACTTTAAACGCCAATTGCAGGATATGCTTCGTCATAGTGATGTGAAGGGCGTAGAGTTGAGAAAACCGAGCAGCTCGCTCTACATGTACCCAACACCGGATTGCATGTGCAGAAAAGGAGATTTGTAAACTGAGTATAGTAACACAACAAAATCTACTTAAATACTAGTATACGAATCGTCTCTACAGGTGCTTACTGGTTTATTGATAATTGTAAAGTTAATACAGTATTCAATTAACCAATAATTATCGTCGATTTTTTGCCATTCGTATCGAGGGGCTGTAGTTCTTGAGGTTTTGATTCTTGGTCTGCTGTTTGCACTGCATTGTAACTATAATGCTCAAATTTATGTATATTAGTCAAGAACTTTTATCATGAAAAAATTTAGTTTAACGTTGTAGAAATCATTATTTGTTAGCTTTAACATCATTAGCAGCATGGAATACAAGTTTTAGGATCACCTTTTATGATTTTATTATTTTTATTTTGGTGCAGCTAGTCCTTAATAGTACTCGGTTGTAAACTTCATGCCACTGAAGTGAGTATCCGACTATAAACTCAGGGATCGTGGAATTAGTCGAGGCGCGCGCAAGATGGCCCGAACATCCACGGTTATCAAAAATAAAATAAAAAAATCAGTTAGTCCTTAATGGTACTTTTGGTGGGGAAACAGTTGAGAATGGCCCATGAGGACTATTAATCATTGTTTTGAAAATTAGACTGGACAAGTAAATTAGTGATGCCATGGATCTAAAGTTGTGAATGCCTTCTTATTATGCCTATTTCAAGAATAATGATAATTCATATTCAAGTTTTCTAAAGTGTAACCAATTTTTCTATTTTGAATGGAAAAATTGCATTGTGGTTCACATCAAGTTAGTTTTAGATATTTAGGGTGTATTTGAGCCACATTAAGCCTAGTGTGGCCCCTATTTTTTTCATTACATTACATTAATTTTTTCTCTCTTCATTTCAACTACATATTCATCAAATAAAATAATATTACTCATAAATCTAAAAAATTTCATTACTTTTCTATCACACATTCTCCCATCAACCACTATTTCAAAAATTTTCAACACCCCAAAATGGGGGGCCAAACAGGGCTGAGAATGTATTCTGGAATAGTAGATTAATGGAGAATGTGTAGTTATTTAAAAAAAAAATTATTGATGAGATAGAAAATATTATTTTATCGAAAAAAGTGTGGTTGAAAATTAGTAGAACAATGAGAATAAAAATTTTGATGTGTATCAAATAGAGGCTTAAGTTAGTCTTGATAATTCTCAAGGAAAAAAAAAAAAAAAACCTTCGAATTTCTGTAATGCGCTCGTCTTTATTCCTAGGTTGTACTTACCCAATTTAAGTTCGTGACCAATAATTTGAAGCAATACATGTTCTACAGAGGCCACGTGATAGTTTAATAAATATTTGAATAATTAAGTTTTTAGAAACTGATCGTCCAACTATAATAAAAAGTTAAAAGACCCACTTTCCAATGAAACGAGAACATTGGTACAAATTTCCCAATCAGTATACTTCTTAGAGTTTGTTTGATACCAATTTTAATCCAATTAAAATTGAAAATATATTCGTTATTAGGTCTCGTTTGTCTAATAAAAGTCAACAATAACGACTAATTTTTCAATTTTAATCCTATTTTAATCTCTACCAAACATACTCTTACTAAGTTTGTTATTAATAAATTATTCACTATCAGTATTGATGAGAACCACGTAGCAATAGTAGCTACGCAACCCTTAACGAAATTAGAACCAACCCCAAGAAAGCCAACTAATCTAGGTTTTAGATTCGGCCCAAGATTTATGGACCAAGCAACCAACACAATCGCCGACAATATGTTGACCTCTTGATCACACGCGTAATGAATCTAATCCGGTAGTTTGAACGCCGCAAGAATTCGATTCTTGATAAGTTCGAAGTTTGCTCAATGAAGAATAAGGTTGAATTAAAGAGAAAATCGGAAATAACTTGCCAAAACTATTAAAATTCGTAATCTAATAAAATTCTACCAAAATAAGGAAAAACGTAGAAAAATAAGATATTAATACCTATGCGGTCACATAGGTCTCGAAAAATGAGACCTTCAAGTCTCTGTAGGGCACCATGCGATCGCATGGTACATTGCAATATGCGGTCGCATAGTGTAACGTGAAGGTCACGTCTTCGTCTGCTTGTATTGAGTTCTTCCAACCCGATTCCGGCCTTAACCCAAGCATTGAACTTGCTTCATTTTTTGTCACGATCGCTATATCGTCAACCGTATCTTAAACGAGCAATGTCATAACCTCTTTCACCCGTTTTGTCCTTGATCGAGTCATCAACCCTTCTTCGACAATCAACGGGTCCTTTCTCGAACTTGTCCTTGTTGCAACAGCACCTTAGATCACATCAAGTATCCTACTTTTTAACCAGATATTCTAGAAAATGAGGCTCAAACATGGACTATATATATATTATTTCATATCACTTTCAATATAAGTCATCTTATGTGTCACTTTATTATTGAGGCATTAACTTGTTATTTGAGATAACCAAAATCATAGAAAATTAATATATCAAATAACAAACTGTCAAATTTAAAGTCACTTAATAGCATTATTCAATTTATATAGGTTTATTAGTTTTGATTGGATTCTTTAGAGACCCAAATTTAGAGTCACTTATTCAAAATGATAAAGACATCTATAAATGTGTATTTGTACTCTTTCAAGGTTCTTCATTTATTTGTTCTTGATATATGATTGAACCAATAAACATTGATCGATATGTTTTATCTTTCTTGTTGCATCAACGTATAACATGATAAGAACGAGGCCTTTGAGATTTGTCACTTAAAGCATAGACTTACCATTTATTTGTAAATTTTGATTGGATGATTTTGTGCCTGAATTTAGAGACATATATATTGAAAATGATGGGATATCTATAACGAGTGTTTGTCAAGTATTTTGGGATTCCTCGTGGTCCACTTGCAATGTCTATCTTATATTGTAAGTAGGTGGTCATCCATTCGTAACTATTATAATAGTTGTTATGCTAGGCATTCCCACCATGTCGATGGACGTCTCGATTGTGTATATATATATATACACACACACACACGAAAATTCATCTATTTTCTCGATTGTTTTTTTGCAATCATATGAAAAGAATAAAGATTCAAATATTAAAACTCGTGAAATACAGATGTCCTTTGACATTGAAATAGTAGTTGTATGTGATTATCTACTCAGTTTTCCAAACTTAAGAACTGGCGAAAACATACATTATCAAGATATTTTGAAGATCGAAAAAGTTCTTAACATTTTTATAATTTGTTATCTTAGACAAAATTGATAAATTCGCTCAAATTTTAGATCGAGTGAATATACTTTTCATCAATACCGTAATATAATAATCTTAATTTGATATCAAATCCTATTTCAAGTGCTCTAACAAGGATTTGAGCTAATATAATTAAATATTCTGCACGTAATGCACTGCCAATCTCTATTTGCCTCCTATCTTCCTGTGCAATGGGAGTCGCAAGTAGACACCCGATTCGCATCATTAACCGATATCAGATTAAAGATCACGTCCAAGATTCAAATAAAATCAACTTATTCACTCATCTCAACAAAATGAATATCCAATTGCAGTCGAACAAAAGTAGTGGGTCCCAATTGGATATGTTATTGGCCGTTGGGCTTTAATGTAGCTACTATGCTTTCGTGTTTGAGGAAGGAAAAATTAATTGATTATCACACATGAAAAACGACATAAAATAGTGTTGAGGAGTATTATTGAGAAAGTACAAATAGAATATCTAATCGACTAGACATAAAGTAAATAATCAATTTATAATGCGATCGGACTACTCCAACTCATAAGATTTATATTTGGAAATACTTAAAGTTTGTCGCCTACAATTATTAAATTAAAGTTCTTTGATTGACACACTTGAACTTTTGTGTGTGGAGATCATCATTAATAATTGTCCAACAACAGAAAATACTCATCTTGCATCTATATTCCATTTACACTTGTTAGAATTTGATGCCAATTT
>CAIGRO010275461.1:0-18803 GCA_903798355.1 Fraxinus baroniana | reverse complement strand
ACAGTGGTTAGTTAAGTTTCTTGAAGCACAACATAGTCGAGAATGAATTCCATTGCATAATTGTCTTGTTACTTCGTGCATTCTATTTCCTGGATCATATTTATAGGAGAGATATATCAGTCTTCTTCATGAAACAACTCTTTGGGAGATTTAATTTTTCTTTGGGAAACTTGTATAGTAATGTTACTCCAAGTTACAATTTGTCCACGCCAATGGAAGGTTGACTTGCTTTACTTCCACTGGCATGTACACAGTGTTTGTCAGTACCCAGAAATAAGCTTCTTAGTTCATGTCATTGGATTTGTAGTGCTTCTCACTCACTGTAGTCTAGTCATTTTGGACCATCTTATGAAATTCAGAAAATAAAGGCGGAAGGGTGGATCACACTGCATTTAACTCCAGCCACCCCAACCTTAAACAAACAGCAAACAAGAGAAATGAAGGAAGACTAGAAAGAAAATATCATGGAAAGTTAATGCTTCGAGGCGGTGTAATCTTTGTATTATAATTCATTTAATCCTTCGTCATTTAAAATGAAAAATATTCTCATCAAGAAAACTCTTGTGCCCTGAAAATGATGTTTATATTCCTATTTCCTATAAATTGATCTTCTGTGACGTCTTTGTTTCCATTCTTGTTATGCAAAATCCGTTGGGATAAAATTTCACATTTTCCAGCTGTCAATTTTATGATCATGATATGCAGCCACCCCAACCTTAAACAAACAGCAAACAAGAGAAATGAAGGAAGACTAGAAAGAAAATATCATGGAAAGTTAATGCTTCGAGGCGGTGTAATCTTTGTATTATAATTCATTTAATCCTTCGTCATTTAAAATGAAAAATATTCTCATCAAGAAAACTCTTGTGCCCTGAAAATGATGTTTATATTCCTATTTCCTATAAATTGATCTTCCGTGACTTCTTTCTTTCCGTTCTTGTTATGCAAAATCTGTTGGGATAAGATTTCACATTTTCCAGCTGTCAATTTTATGATCATGATATGCAGATTTTGGTTCGAAGTGTATTTTGTTAACTCTTCTAATTTATTGCACCACAAATCTAGTGTGAGAATTTTGATTTTGAAAGCAAATAGAATTCAGTCCTTCCATTTGAAGAATCTGTCTGTCTTTAGATTTATGTTGTTACAGCTTAACAATTCTCAGAAGTCACTTTTGGAGCCGAGGAGGAATGATGATGATCACAGTGTGAGAAACAATGATTTTATAGAAGCATCAGGTTGTGAATCGACAGAGCTAAAATCTATTGAATCTGTTGCGTGCAGGTCTCTCTCTCTCTCTATTTTCCTTCTTTGTTTTGCTGGCATTGTTATCTTTTAGTGTTTCCTTATGTTTCCCAAATGCGTTGACTGGATGTGAATACAATGTTTTACTTAGGTATATATAAAAAAAAAAAACTTCTCTTTTTTACCAGAAAATGACTTCAATATAAACATTCAGGTTACTAAATGTATGCCTCCTATTTGCTCCTGCAATCAAACTTTTATTTCTGGAAACTTGACTATCTGAAGTTGGCCTTATAAACATCTTTGCATGCAGATCATGTGATAAAATTATTGGCAGGATGGATAGTCTCCCTGATTTTCTCTTTTTATAGCTCGATTATTTAATTTAACACTATTACCCTTCATTTGCAGCTTTATAATACTTTTGAAAGTTTAAACACATCTAATGTATTTGTTTTATGCAGAACAAAAGCAGATTTTGTTCTATCTTCAGGTGCTGCTCTATTGCCACACCCTTCTAAGGTATCTCATGTATATACTTTCCTTTAGCATAGGCTGCACTTTATGTTGACCTTGTGGTTTCTGCAACTTAAACCTGTCTTAGTTATGGTCTATGTAAAACTTCAAGTTTGGAAAGTATAGAACGAAAAATAAAAAATTTAACTGTTGCAGTTTTCTCAACGATTAGTTCACATCTTACCATGCGGGAATTGAATTTGAATCCTTAGTGAAGTCTGTTAACCTTTTGGCATTGTAAGATTGCTGGGAAGTAATTCAAATAATAATAAATTCCAGGTGTTGACAGGTGGAGAAGATGCATATTTCATCAGTGGCCAAACCTGGCTTGGTGTAGCTGATGGAGTTAGTCAGTGGTCACTAGAAGGTACTGTTCCTGATATAGACCTGGAGGCTGGAGTTGAGCAATGAGTACTTTTAAGATGATTTTATCCTGATAATAATATTTATTCGTAGTTGATTTGAATATTAACTGTCCAGGTGAACATGTAAATATTTTTTTTAGGGGTCAATCCAGGAGTTTATGCCCAAGAACTCATCAAAAATTGTGAAAACATAGTCTCTGATTGCACTGGAGATTCAGTAAACAGCCCTGTTGAAGTCCTTAAACACAGTGTTGACAGAACACAGTTTCCAGGTTCCTCGACAGTTTTGATTGCTCACTTTGATGGTCAGGTATAATTTTTTCTAAACTTCTAGTGCCTTCTTTTGATTAGTGATGCTGGTTGTGGTGGTTTGATTATCAATGTGGTTCAGAATGCTATAGAAATCATATATATCCGGTTATTTCCTAAGTGGTAGTAATATATGACTGTATGTTAAAATGCAAATTAATTAGCTATATATATATATATATATATAACAACAAAACCAAGTTCTCAACCACATATTACAAAGCCAATACACCTTAAATCTGTACACAAGGAACAATTGACATCAATGAGAATCAATAGTAAGCAGCCGTGTGCAAGAAGAACTGAAGAAGAGAGGCCGAGAGAGAGAGAAATCGAGAGAATGATAGTGAAGTGAGAGAATGGCTATGGTTCACTCCTTTTATATGAGGACCCACAATCATTGATCAAGTTTTGATCCAAGGGTCACAGTTAATCCTCAAGAATAGCGTAGGTCATTGAGCAACAACTTTAAAAGTTGTTACACCTCTAAATGACACTATCACTTGGGCACGGGTCAATTTTGATGTGAAATAACTGGGCCTTAGGAACTCTTCGATTTTTGGCCAACTGTCCTATGTCCAATAAGGATACATTATTGCCCTAAGGTTGTTTGGCAACAAAAGCCCAACAACTACACACATGGAAATCATATATATGATATTGTTGACACTTCAACCAGCATTTTAACTTCCGTCCTGGATGTCAAGATATGAGTAGCTAATAGCATGGTAAATGGACTGACTGTACACGAACTCTTAAATGATTAATCTTATATAAAATAAGAATCAATGTCATATGTTATCAAGCTCTTCTAGGACTTGGCAGTAATATGAGTTATACTTTTAAATCGGCTCTTGTTGAAGTGTCAAGGCACAAGCTAAGTTCACATTGATTTTAACCGATTTTCAATTTGCCAACAGGTTCTTCACGTGGCTAATATTGGAGACTCGGGATTTATAATACTAAGGAAGGGTACTGTTTACAAAAAGTTTTCCCCTATGTTTCATGAATTTCATTTTCCAGTGCAAATTGAAAGAGGTGACGATCCCTTTCATCTTACAGAGGTATGGTTTACCAAAGCAATTGCTCAATGTTGAATCATCTTAGTATCTTCAAACCTTAACGATGGTTCTAAAAAAAAAATCTAATAAAAATGACTCCAAAAATAATCTGAGTATTATTGTATGTGCTTTTGTCTTCAGGAATACAAAGTTGATTTAGAAGAGGGGGACGTGATTATTGCTGCAACTGATGGACTTTTTGACAATTTGTATGACCAAGAAATTTCATCAATAGTCTTGGCATCGTTAGACAATGATCAACGGCTGGAGGTGCTAAAACATCTTGTTTAATTTTCTTATAGAACAATGTTGTTACACGTGCATACATTCACACACACATGTATTTCAAGGCGCAAGTTTATAGGAACTCAAGTTCTTTGGAACATATTGTTCATTAAAGATCAATGGTACTTTTTAACTCTACTTATTTTTTCGCTCTTTATTTAGGAAATCGCGGAGTTATTGGCAACACAGGCACAGGAAGTGGGTAGGTCTGCATCTGTCAGAAGTCCATTTGTTGATGCAGCTCAAGCAGCTGGATATGTAGGTTACACTGGCGGCAAGCTTGATGATGTGGCTGTTATTGTATCAGTTGTTCGAAGACAATAGAACTCTTACACAACACAAGGTTTGTACATGTTTCATGTTTGATATAGAGTACTAAAGATGACTTTTTTTCCTTAATACTATCTCATGCCATTAGTTTTTCACTTTTTCTGAGTATGCAGTAATATATGGTGGTCGCATGTGGGCTTATTCTTTAACAAGTTCCAATTCGTCGTGTGTGAAATATAAGTTAAGGTCTATATGGAATAATCCTGTCATTTTTTACATTGGTGCATTTGTTCTCAAGAATATCTACATTAGCTAGAACCTATGCTGTTTCTGAAATGTTTACCTGTACAGCTACTGATGCCAATTATTGAAAGAACTTTTGAAAAGAGCTCTGCTTTTCCAGTTGAGTGAAATAGTTCTATGTGCAGTTCATGATGTTATCATATGCATATAAAATGGCTTTAAAAGTTGAAACATTTAGCTAGTAAAAGGCATAACAATGATTAAACCATGTGCTCCATCGTTATAGGTGATTGAAGAACTCCGTTCAAAAGTTTAAGTTGTCAGCTATGGAACAATATTACTGTTGGAAATAAGGAACAGAGAAAGGGGACCGTTGCAAGAAGTTTCTAGTGAGAACATAAGACGTGTAGGGTATCCACCGAAAGGCATTGTGTTTGAGTGATTCCTATCCTACCCCACTTTCACTCGAATCTAACACTTTTTCTCATCGTCTAATCAAATCGAAATTCCAACTTAATTAAGCTAACAGAGTAATTAATGAATAGACAAAACAGTGGAATTATATTTGTAGAGTTATTTTCTCCCAAAATAATAACAATTCATTTGCATTTTGTGGCCAAATATTTTTTTTTATAACCGTGAATGTTCAGGTCAACTTGTGCGCATTTCGACTAATTCCATTAGGTTCTGAAGTTTACGGCTCGGTACTCACCTCAGTGGTCCTGAAGGGATTTGAACTGATGACCATTGGAGAGTAAATTCAAAGCTTGATCAATTGAACAACCCATCAGGGCCTATTTCGTGGTCAAATATAATAAATAGATTGTGAGACTTATATAGAATTTGTGGTGAGAAAGTAAACTGAAAAAAAGGGTATTTGAAGACAGTAATGGAGTCAACACTTGATTAAGAAGGTGGAATTGTGAAATGGCACATTTGGGGCAAAGGAATAAGTGGAATTGAGAAAGTTTAATTCCACTCCCCCACCCTTCGTGTTCAGATTAATTTTAGCAAAATGGATTCATTCTATAATGAAAGTGTGGAAAAATGAAACTTGGGAAGAATTGACGGGAATGAATTAGGTAAAGATTCAAACTTTCAATGCACTTGTTGAAAATTCATGATCAGCGTATTGACGACTTTTTCTAGTAGATATGTTTAGACTCGATCTCAATACACGTTTTCTAGTAGATATGTTTAGACTCGATCTCAATAGAAAAATGAAAATGGACCGTCGAACAAATCATCGAATTGTGAGACATTAAATTAATAAGATAAAAAAGAAGTAGCGGGGCCAGCTAATCATTTACCAAGCTGCAAAACTAGCCTTTTAACAGCCTAATTCGATTAATCGGCGTTAATTTTGGCCTAAAGTGGGCATCTTTAATTTAATCATTTCTCTCATGATTTTAGGTTGCGTGTTTCCGGTAGGTAACAATTATTTTTTTTTTTTTTTTTTTAAAATGGTAATGGAGATCCTTTTCTAATATTGCGTAAGCAGCTACACTCGGCCTCCGTTTGAGTTTCATCCCTATGAAAATTAAATGCTGGTATTTGCTTTATTTTTTTAATGAATTAAGGACGTGTTTGGTATAGTTCAAAATTCAATTAAAATTTAAAATATAGCGATTATTGAGTTTCACTCGTCTAATAAAAGTCAACAATAACAACTAATTTTTAATTTTAATTTTTATCGAACACGCCTTAAATTTCAATACAAAATTAATTCCAAACACAAAACATGAAAGTAATCTCAATTGAGAAATGCTGGAATTACTGGGGCCTGACCGGCCCCTCACAAGTGGGGGGCTGACCCTTTTTTTTTTGGAATTTTTTAAAAAGGTGGGCCCCCCACTATTGTAAGGGGCCGGTCAGGAGGGTTGACAACCTCCAGATAATTCCAGCATTTCTCATCTCAATTTAAGGAAAAATTAGGGTTGGGTATTCAAACCATTCACGCTGCGTGTTTATAGATCCTAACTTTAAAAAAATGAGATTCTAATTCTTAATTTATTTAAATCTATAAATTTTGATCCTCTAATTGAAATCATAGATTTAAAAGGGGTGTCCTAGAATGAGATTGTAATGGATTCTAAATCCTCTTATATTTAGGTGTTCTCAATTGACTGAATTGAGATATAGGTGTTCCCACCTAAAATTTAGGTATCATCGATAATTGGTGAATTTAGAGTGTGTTTGAAACCCATTTTTTGAAGATAAAAATTTTTAGAATAGTGAGTGATGGAAGAATGTGTGGTGGAAAAGTTATGAAAAATTTTAGATGTGTATAATATTATTTTATTGAAAGAATGTGTGGTTAAAATGAAATAGAAGAAAAAAATGAGAATGAGAATGCGATAAAGAAGAGTCATGCTATGAAAACATAACCCTTGACATAGGCACCCATAGGGGGTGTAACATTTGGCCATTATGTCACCCTCTATGTCAAGGGTTATGTTCTTCTAGCAAAATTCGATAGAGAATGAGTGTCAAACATGGACTTATAAAGATTTCATTAAAATATGGATTTTAAAAGATTTGGATGGATTTGATGAGATTCTTACGAAAATTGTGGAAATCTATTCAAATTTACGAAATTTAAGATTTGTAATCTTCTAAAATTTATCAAAATCTCAATTGAGGATACTACTAAAAACTTTAAAATTGCACACAATTTTTAATTGAATTGAAAGAAATGTTAATTAGTTTGGTAGTTTAGCCGTCCCACTTCAAATAGCGTAAAGCCACTGTTTGGTACACATTAAAATTTTAATTTTCATTCTTCTATTCATTTTCAACAACACATTCTTCAATAAAATAATATTTTTCATCACATCAATAACTTTTTTTTTTCAATCACACATTCTCCATCAATTTACCGTTCCAAAATACATTCTTTAAAAAAAAAAATGGTTCAAACACACCCTAAAAGTTGGTTGTAATTTTAAAGTTCATATTGGTAGTTTTGATCACTTGAGAACCTTGATTCATATATTTAAATAGGACGAGAACTCAATACTTTATTTTTAAAGATTGAGGATTCATAACTACATTGTATAAAAGGTTGGGGAGATCTTTACTAATTTTCTCAAAATTTTATTATTGATTGAACTTCAAAATTCCCAAATTTCAAGAAAATCGTAACCCCATTCTTGAAAAGGATACCACAACTTCCGGCCTGACCTCCATGTGTCCCCAATTTCATTCCCATTATATACCCCCACCAATTTTATATAACACATATAAACCTTAACAATTCTTTAATCCATCTTCAGTTTTCGCTCTGCACTCTCTGGTTCTCATTCTCTCTCTAAAATGGCACAGTTTTTGAGCACTACCGTTCAAAGTTCTTTGAAACTTTCGCTCTTCTTCGTGCTGTTTTTCTTTGCTGTTTTAACCACCGTCCAGTCCGCCTCAAACTCGGCGCCGGCCCCCGCCGCTGACTGCTCTAGTCTGGTATTAAGCTTGGCAGATTGCCTTTCATATGTTACCAATGGAAGCACTGCCAAGAAGCCTGAAGGTTCCTGCTGTTCTGGGCTTAAGACCGTGCTGAAAACAGACGCTGAGTGTCTCTGTGAAGCTTTTAAGAATAGCGCACAGTTGGGAGTCACGCTTAATATCACCAAGGCCTTGACTCTGCCTGATGCCTGCCATGTCTCTGCCCCTTCTATTAGCAACTGTGGCCGTAAGTTACTCTGTTTTCTTTGGCTATATGTTCATTTTTCTGCGGCATTTTCCGGCGAAAATTTCTTCTGAGATTTTTTATGTTTTCCCTTTATTGTTCCTCTGTATAGTTTGGAATACCTTTTTTTAAGGGTTTCTTCAGTGTCAATCCCCCTTTTGTTGTATCGAAAAATACTTCCTCAATAATTGAATTCTCCTTCTGTCTGCCAGTTTCTTTCCCCCCAAAACCCCTACTTCCTTATTATTGTTGTGAAATTATGCATTTGTTTGTACGAATTCAAATCTAACTTGTTTTCTTTTTCTCGTTTGTTTTGTTCAGTGACGGCCGCTGGTGGTGCTCCAGGTATATACAGATCTAATTACCCTGCTTTTGACATATTATAGATCACATTCCCAGTAATTAATTGAAAACGATCTGGGTTCATCCTTTTATCAACTCTTTTAACTTAGGATTGGGCATATCAGATTTGTTGTGTTTTAGCTGTTTTGATCACTTTTCAATTGCATCAACTTCTGATTGATTGTACGATGTATGGGTAAATCGTTTGTTAGGCAATGACAGTTGTGAAATGGAGGTGTAAATGGTGATACATTTAGCATGAAACTCATCAAAGTTGTCTATAGTTAACTCTAGACAAAATTTTCAAGTTTCTTGACAAGTGCATATTTGGTTTCACTGCAGCTCTTCCTCCCGTTGCATTATCACCTCCAGGTGCTCCAACTACAAGTACAGTACCTAATGAAGGTGCACCTGCACCTGCACCTGCTCTAGGAAGCTCTGGTTCTTCTGCACTTACGTTCTCTGTGGGGTTTCTCGTTCTTTCCGCCGTATCTTCAGCTTTATTCTGAGGGCTTATTGTATTATCTTCTTTTCCAGAGGAGAATTGAGCATGTTGTTAGCAATTTAACCTTCAGTAATAGTAGGCTTTGTAGATGTGAGATGACGATTAGTAAGATCCATTTTGAGCTGCTCCTCTTTACCACCATCTTGTTTTGTTATTCAAGTTGGATGGATATTGGATTTGCCTTACCTTAAATTCATGGTTTCATGGTTCTGGAATTGAACACGTGATTTATCCCTCTACTATTAATGTCGGTTTTGATACATTTGAAACGTGCAGTACTCTAAGTGCTGGTATTAAGGTCCCGTTTGGTACGGATTAAAATTCAATTAAAATTGAAAATATTGTCGTTATTGGGTCCCACTCATTTAATAAAAGTCAACAATAACGGTTAGTTTTTTTATTTTAATCCGATTTTAATCCCTATCAAACGGGCCCTAAATGAAAAAAGAAGTTAAAATTTGAATTCATGCTTAGATTGAATGAATAACGAATGATTTGAGTCTTCACCGCGATTAACGATAATAGCGCTGTCATATTGCTGTTGTTAATCATTGACAGATGTGGCATTGATGGTAATGCTATCAGTAATTTTCCAAATCACCAATTGATATTGTTGTACAATTTGTGACTCTGTCGGTGATAAGTTTTTTGGTTTAGTTTTTATATTATTATTCTTTAAATGGTTCTATTAAAGATGGGTGAAGCTTGATGTACATTATGTACACATGGTGGCCCCCTATTGGGGGGTCGCCTGAATAGGGGGTTCAGGCGACCCCCCAATAGGGGGCCGCCATGTGTACATTATGGACACCATTATGGTGTTCATAATGTACACCAAGTATAATTTATTAAAGATTATGCCAAAGGCCCCGCTTGAGCCACGGCATTTTCACAAGAATGCTTTTTTTTTTTGTGATGAGGAATATGTAGTTGAAAAAGAAGAAAACGTATTGATGTGAAGAAAAAGAAGAAAACGTATTGATGTGATGAAAAATATTATTTTATTAAAGAATGTATGGTTGAAAATGAGTAGAAAAATGAGAATGAAAAAATAAAGTGGCTCAACCAGGGCCAAAGCCCAAAGGCCCCTCTTAGTTGTTTGTCTCCCCTCATGTTCTCTGTTGGTCTTTCCATGGTGGCTGCTGTATCTTCAACTTTATTCTTGACAGCATATGGTACTCCCTTTCGAGACGAGAATAAGAACACGACGAATTGTTGGAATGATGGAATGTTACAATGACCATAAGGGAGACAACATTCAGTAACAAAACGACTTATGTGATGATGAATTTTGATTTGCAGCACTGAATATTCTAATTTTGTGAAATTAAAATGGGTGGTTTCTGATTTTGATATAATGATGAATTTTCATTTTTTGAAGAAAGCATGAATTTTCACTAAGGCCCTGTTTGAGAGTCATTAATTTTTTTTTAATGTATTATAGACTAAGTGATTGATGAAAAATATATGGGGGCTGTCTGGGAGCACTAGAAAGGGGCAGAAAATTGCTTTTTATACCGTTGCAGCCAGCAACGGTCAGAATTTCAGAATTGCGGTTGACTTTTTGTGAGACAACGGCTGAATTCAACGGCATAAAAATCAATTGTGGGGAAAGGAAAATCTCTGCCAGACAACCCCATGATTTAAAAGTAAAGAAATTTTATTGGTTTGTATGTAGAATATTTTATTGTGGAAATATGTGGTGGAGAATGGTACTTTAACAACAATTTAAAGGATGACAAACATGGGCTAAATAGCCATAATTAATTTACAAGTACAAATTCATATTGAAAATTCAAGTGAATTTCTTGTCTCTCAAGATGGCCAAAATTCTGCTCTCTTCACCTTTGATATGCTCTCCAGTACACCAGATGGTGACAAGTGCCCCCTTACAGTTACCATCTTGCTCTCCAAATCGATGCTGAATGAAGTTACCCCTGCAAACCTTCTTGCTAGTTACACTCTTTTTTTTATGTTTAAACTCAACATGCTCAATCTCGATACTTAAATGAAAAGTTTAGAAGTTGTGTCCTATGTAACGTATTGATGAAAATGAATTTTAGAAAATATGGCACAAAAAGTTCTAATCGAACATTAATGTATTATATTCTTCTTTTCTGAAAATAGCTAAGTTTAGTGGGCCAGCATGAAAATTTTGTGACAAAAGAAGAACAAAAAAAAAAAAAAATACTAGTTTACATGCATGGTTCAACTTGGAAAATGAATACCTTCCATTTTGGATAAATGCTTCTTCACTTCACTAGCACAGCCTTGACAATGAAGAGAGACTCTCATTACCACCACCTGTCAACAACATTATATGCAGGTAGGTGACTTTAGAAAAGGATAATACTCAAATACAAACCAAAGAAAAATAACCTGATACGATGCTTCTATTGAAGAAACTTCTTGATGCCCTTTTTCTTTATCTTTTTTCAAGACTGAAACATCGATCGATCTCCTATGATCAGTTGTAGAACCTTTACATGGCTCCCCTAATGGACTGTATTTTGCACGATCAACAATCTTCTTGTCCAGCCTTTGTGGCACGATCACAGACATATAATCTTGATTCATGCACGAATGGCACCAGAATCCCTTCATTTTCTTTGCTGCTTTCGAGCTCTTGTTCATGGCTATACATAAGAAGTTTGTGTAGGGGTGGGGTGGAATGTTTTTGAGGATGTTCTGATATATAATATGGTAGGCAAAGTGTATTGAAGAGATAGAATGAACAGTGTGTACTGTAGGGTGGCTGGGTGGGGGTGGGCAGTAGGGGCCAAAAATGCTATATTTACGAGTTTACTAGCAAAAGGAGATGATTTGGCGGTGGCAGCAATGTATATAGTACAAATACCTAGTAGTTGATGCCCCTACCAGCTAGTCAAATTGAAAAGTATTTAAACTTTATATCAAATTATTGGCAAGTGAAAAGGACCTTATATTAAATTTCTGAGTTTGTTGACTAATCAAGATCCATGCATTGAGTAATGCTATTTATTTAACGTTAAAAACCAATTTAGGTAACACCACTTATATTGTTAAATTATAGGTTCAATTAAATATAAGAATTTATAATTCATCCATTATGACATATGACGTTTAGCATGGTCCTAAAAAGTTTAGCATCCTCTTATTAGACACGAATTGATTTTCAGATGAGATGATAAAAACATGATTCTACAAGTGATATCAGAATTAGGATTATGAGTTCGAGTCACAAGAACGTTGTGTTGAGGGAGGAATTGTTGGGGGGTGCAACAACGCCACTTTTAAGTTCATGGGTTGAGTCACTAAATGATAGTGATTGAATGCTAAAAGGGGTTTAGCAAGCTCTTACTGGACATCAATTGATTTTCGGGTAAGATAGTCAAAATTCAATCGTACGGTATGTAATGATTTGTGATGGCTTAGAGCTTATTGTCTTGATAGAAATTCTTGGAAGGACTTGAATGGATCATTTCTAGTGGAGGAATCTCAACTTGCAGTCTTCATCTGGTGTGGTAAACAAACTAAACAAGACCACTTTTATTTGACAACGAGAATAATTCTCATCTTCATAAAGATTCGTTTATCTTTAATTTAATAGAATTTTTATCGAGTGCAATGGTACGAGTATGACAAGGACTCTCTCTCTCTCTCTCTCTCTCCTGTGAATACAGCCAGCAATAACTGATAAATATACAAATTAAGAATATGATTTAAATTAGGGGTGGC
This sequence comes from Fraxinus baroniana, assembly GCA_903798355.1. NCBI lineage: Eukaryota > Viridiplantae > Streptophyta > Magnoliopsida > Lamiales > Oleaceae > Fraxinus > Fraxinus baroniana. Next base: position 6,263 of record CAIGRO010275461.1, on the reverse strand, counting down.
AAGGACCACCATGAAAGCAATGATACCTTCCCATTTTAATCAAAAGTTGCTGTAGCCCATAAAGTTTGACAAGAATACTTCAAAAGGTCCACGCTACCTATCATATCATGGTATTTCAAATGAAACTATTGGATGAATATTGATATTCAAGACTAGTTAAGGCAATGTACAAGGGAAGAAAACTGAAGAAGTTAACAAGTTGTCTTAAGGTCGAACGGCATATAATCCCTCCGAGGGCCGATGTAGAAATTGGGGTGGCAAACGAGCAAAATGACCCATCTCAGTTCGATCCATGGACTGCTCGAACTCGTTTTGAGATAAGCCATGAATCGAATATAGCGCACATTTTTCTCACGAGCCAGGTAGTAGGTACAAGCCCATGAGCCCAAACTCGTTTTTTATTCATCATTTTTGGACTTAATTGATTAATTTCTTGAAAAAATTGCTACACTTTTTGGTTTGTTTTAGTAATTTACTTTGTTTTTTTTTTTTTCAAAAAGGAACCGAATCGTAGACCTGGAGAGCCAAATGATCGAACCGATCATAAGATATGAACACGAGCCAAGCTCGGGTGTCTATTGCTCGGTTCATTGCCCCCCAGCTAGAAAGGTCTACTACTCGTGACAAGGAAATGCGAGGATACACTCAAGATTGGATTGGAGAGCTGGACAAAGAATGCACTGCCGGAGAAGGCATTCAGTTGCATCAATGTGTAGTCGGCCACTACCGCTACCTTCATGGACCACTTCGAACTTTAACTTCATCTTCTTATTCTGCAGCAAATGCATTTTAATTGCAGTTGTCTGCCAGCTTTTATGCAAAGCAAAACAATTAAGTCATTCCTCAGACCATCAATGTTATTTCTGCCAGAAGGCTCAAATGATTACTTCATCATATCTACATCTCACATGAGACAATAACAAATATTGAATGAAATATAGGGCATGTTCGGTAGATATTAAAATCGGATTAAAATTGAAAAACTAGCCGTTATAGTTGACTTTTATTAGGCGAGTGAGATCCAATAACGGCTATATTTTCAATTTTAATTGGATTAAAATCTATACCAAACACACTTATATTCTTCAAACAAAATAAAATTTATCCAAAAAATAAAAATCACCAACCATCTCATTTTACAATCTATCTCATTATCTCTCTTATTCTCCAATATCAATCTAAGGGCTTGTCTGCTGTTGATGTTTTCATCAATTAAAAGCCATATTATAGCCGTTTGAGGAGCAAGCCGGGTCCCACCACAGAGAGAAGGGGTCAAAAATGGTGGGCTCAACGGGAGGAAAATTGATGAAAATCTGGGAAGAATTTTTACCAGACAGGGCCTAAATTTATACTTTGCAATTCTTTAATTTTTAACACTCACTAATTGTTGCTTTAGAAAAAAAAATTTATACTAAAAATAATTTCGTTATTTTCTTTACAATAACTTCACGATATTTAATTGTTGTTATTATAAAGTAATGGATCGTACACGAGCATCAACATTCAGATATTGTCTAATATTGCTCGTGATTTACTAACAATTCTTGCTACCTCATCACCCATATCCGATGGGACATTATCTTAATTGGCAAGACATATTATTGGGCACGCTAATCAAACGGAAGGAGGATGTCGTGGAAATACTTCTACCAACGTCAAAGCACACGACTATGTACAATACTAGGTTGAAAATGGAGAACCTCACATCGACTGTTAGATATTGCAATTTTAGATTACAAGAATAAGGTAATGGGATAACAATTTTTTTATTAAAATTGTGTTTGATCGAAAATAAATTTTAGAAAATAAGATTGAGTGAATAACTTTGTAAAAATAAAATAAAATTAATAGTATCCCACAAATAAAAATATATATATTTATTGGTGAGTTTGACAGACGCAAAGAAGAACCGAAAAAATCATTCTGAATGAAAAGTTGTTTACTCAACACCACTTGTTAGTGTCCAAATTCCCTTCTATTTATTCACACAAATCTTGATTTTTTCTCCCTTTTTATTTCGACAATATATTCACAGGTACTTTTTGTTAATTAATTTAGTTATGATGTGTTTTTATCTGTGAGTATTTATTTGGATTGAATTCTTAATTTCTTTGGAGTTGTAATTTGTTGGGTGCTTCTCGAAGATTTCAAATATGTGTGTTTCTTGTATTTTTCCCCTGGGAAAAAAAGATCAACTCGAGAGAGGAAACTGTTTAATTTTCTATTTATTGAGCATGGCTGCAAGGTCGATTATGATTGGTGGAAAATCCTGTTTGAATTATTAAATTTAATTTTTCCGAGTAGGAGTTGGAGGATTTTTACAGCTGAATTTGACTGGGTAGATTGAATTCAATTTGATTTACAATATTTTGCCCGATAAAAAATTGTAATTTGGGGCTGCCGTGTTAATAGGTTTTTCTCACTGACTTTAATGAAATTCCATTTTTCTTGAATTGTGCAGAAATTTAAGTCTAGATAGTAACATATGAAGCCTGCAAAGCCTCATTGACTTTGTAATTGCTTGGTAAATGAACTTTTTTTCCATTGGCCATCAGTTAATCAGTTTATGTTAATTGCTTTCGATATAGTCCTTTACTAATTCATAATTTTCTTTCTGCTGTTAACCTTTAATTATTTATTTCTCAAACTATAAATTGCTTTCAAATGATGAGTAGGGAGTATTAATTATTTTCTTTCTCGTGAGCCGATTTTGCTAAATTTTGAATACTGCATTAGGCAGTGTGCCCATGAAACTAACAAATAAATGAAATGCCAATGGGATGCAACTTTGGATGTGAAATTATGATCATATACCTTAGTTTTTCTTGTCAACTGTCATTATTCTCCTCATTCTTTTTTCCCCGTTCTGATCTTAAATTTATTGTTCGCTGTTCTGAATTTGCAATCCAATGGATTTAGTGTGCACGAAATAGAACAAGATTGTTATTGGGTGGATACTCTTGTGTGTCTATTTTAGCAACAGCAAGAAGAAAGCCAATGGGAGCTAGATTGAGTGTGAATAATGACAGGGCGAGCACGACAGAGCTCACTGAGGTGTCACAGAGTGAAGCATGTAAGAGACAAAGGGCATCCTCAAGCTTTTTGGATGAGAATCTGAGATTAATTCCGTGTCTTCCTGACGAGATATCGCTTCAGATTCTTGCCAGACTCCCTAGAATTTCGTATTTTAACGCGAAGCTGGTCTCAAGGAGCTGGAAAGTTGCTTTGACTAGTGGAGAACTTTATAAGTTGAGGAAAGAACTTGGAACAACAGAGGAGTGGCTTTACATTCTGACTAAGATTTTTGGTGATAAACTTTTGTGGTATGCCCTCGACCCAGTGTCAAGGATATGGCAAAGGTTGCCTCCAATGCCAAAAGTTGCTGTTGAAGATGGAACTAGAGGGGGCTTGTCAGGATTTCGTCTGTGGAATGCTGTCACTTCAAATATTAAAATTGTGGATTCTATTAGGGAATGGTTTGGAAGGAAGGATGCATTTGACAAGATTAGATGCTGTGGTTGTTCAATTGGATCTGTTGATGGCTGCCTCTATGTATTGGGTGGATTTTCTGGGGCTGCAGCCCTGAAATATGTCTGGCGTTACAATCCAGTTGTAAATTGTTGGAGTGAAGTGACTCCTTTGTCTATTGCCAGAGCATATTGTAAGACTGGTGTCTTGAACAATAAACTCTATGCTGTTGGAGGTGTTACTCGGGAACGAGGTGGACTGAGTCCTCTTCAATCAGCTGAAGTATTTGATCCTTGCACTGGCATGTGGTCTGAAGTACCAAGCATGCCATTTTCAAAAGCTAAGATGCTACCGACTGCCTTTTTAGCTGAACTGCTAAAGCCTATTGCTACTGGGATGACATCATATAGGGGGAAATTATACGTTCCTCAAAGTTTATATTGCTGGCCGTTTTTTGTTGATGTTGGAGGAGAGGTATATGATCCGGAAACAAATTCATGGGTCGAAATGCCAATCGGCATGGGGGAAGGTTGGCCTGCTAAGCAGGCAGGAACCAAATTAAGTGCCACCATTGATGGAGGCTTATATTCGTTGGATCCATCTAGTTCTCTAGACAGTCCTACAGTCAAAATGTATGATCATCAAGATGATTCTTGGAAAATAATTGAAGGAGATCTACCCATTTGTACTGATTCAGAATCTCCATATCTACTTGCCGGTTTTCTTGGAAAGCTACATGTGATCACAAAAGCAACAAATCATAACATCGTAGTCATGGAAGCTGATAGGCAAAATCGACTTGTTTCTGCTGCATCCACCTCATCATCTTCTTTAGGTGAATCCTTGCAAGAGTTTTCTCAAGATGTGGCAGCATCTCCTGAACATGTTTGGAAAGTTATTGCTGCTAAGAGTGATGGATCTACAGAACTAGTTAGCTGCCAGGTTCTTGATATCTAGTTCTATTATGCTACAGGATCAATCTCCTTTGGTCATTTGTATTGCCAGCTTTTGTTGGTCAGTGATAATTTTTTACAATTGTGTATGAAGTTTCAAGTATCATAAGAATACCCTCTCTGAATATATCTTATGCTATTTGAAAGGTTTCCATGCACTTACAGATTATTTCATCCACCTAGTGATTACTTTAAAAATTGGTTGTATCTTGACCAATACATTGTGCAAAGCAGCTGATTCATATAGCTTATCATCGATAAAGCATCATAAAGTTAGCACCCAATTAGCTTATATCATGTCAACAACTAATGCAAGTCTGATGATTTCTTTTCCTGTGTGGGGTAAGTTTTCATGTGTTTAATCTTTATTCTAAATGGTATTCTGAAGGGAATTGAATGTTTTAGTAATCGGCAGGAAATGAGCTGTTCATTTGTTTTAAGATCTTAGCCACATAAACGCTGCCATAAAATTTGAGCAAGCCTGCCCTTAACGGCTGAAAGTTTCACTTTAAATGTATCGTGACATGAAATTCTATTTATATAGCTTATATTGGAAATCGTTTGCAAGGACTGCTAGATATTTGGTAACAATCCGTGGTTAATCTTAACAAGATTTTTGAATCAATGGCCGGAGACGATATCCGTTATTATTTCTGTTAAGCTGGGGGTGGAGGATGGGGGGAGTTTTTATTGAATCTGACAGTCCTTTTTTTGTTTATGAGAGAAAACTTCTGAGCCTTTCTGAAGCTTCTGTGACCAAAAGCAGTGACCCGGATAAACTCTCTGCCTCCAGGACCAAATCCACTCCCCGGAACTGTGATTATGTGTGTTTTTTCCAGAATTTCGTTAAACATGTCCCAAGAATCTGACCCTGGAAAGTGTACCCAAACATAAGGGGCGTTTGTGCCTCCATAGACCCTTAATCCCAGAGAAGTAAAGGTATTCACCAGTATCTCTGCATTTTCCTTGTAGTAATCAACATTGGAAAGTACAGCCTGAAAGGAATGTTGTAAGAAAACAATTGTTAGGACTCTGAACCTTCTCTCTATAGCTGTATTGAATGGTGCATTTTCTTAAATTTGCTATTTATCGAAACATAAACATTATACGCGTGTTATATTTGACGCACGTTTAGCATGCAAAATATTGAATTAGATAGCATTGTTAAAATCTTGTTTATCACGCTGTGTGGTTCTTGTGTACTACATATTATTGGTGTTCAAAACTGACCTTGAAGCCATCTGAGGATAAACAGGCCAGCCCACCAGCCTGAGCTACATTGGAAGCACCATTGAAGCAGGTACATACTATGCGATTGAAGTCGTTTATAACTGGGAATCCATTGGAATACACGAGTTCCTCGGGAACCACAGTCCAGCCCAGTCGGACTCCAGTGAATCCAGCGATCTTGGAGAAGGATGAGACTTCAATGGCTACCTACAGCATTAACAAATATTCTATTATTTTTCCATTTTTTTTTAATGAGGAAAAGCAGAAAAAAGGCGACCGGTAGCAATTTACCTTTCTTGCGCCAGGAATTTCATATATTGATCGAGGTCCATCGGTGATATAAACTGCATAGGCAGAATCATATACGATGATGGATCCATTATGTTGTGCAAAATCTACAAGTTGCTCTAATTGCTCCCTTGATGATGCATGGCCTGTTGGATTATTTGGAGAACAGAAGAAAATGATATCTGTTCTTGCAGTTTTTGAGAGGTCAGGAAAGAAATTATTTCTTGGTCCACATTCCATGTATGCAATATTCTGATACTTCCCTGATTCTTTCTCACTGTCCCCAGTCTGGCCAATTATCACACTTGAATCTATGTAAGCCCG
>CAIGRO010275458.1:0-13575 GCA_903798355.1 Fraxinus baroniana | reverse complement strand
TTCAATATCATCCATTCTCTTCAGCGAATTATCTTCCTCGTATCCTTGTTTTTCTAAAATGTCATTTCTGCTAAGTAGTTTCTCTTGATCATCCTTAATGGCTTCTCTAACCTTAACATAATCATTACCATTTTCCTTGCTTTCATCTTCCACCAATTCAATTCTCACTTCAATTTCTTCCTTCATGTCATGCTCTTGTTCCTTTTCCTCCATTGAAACTACGTTCTCCTTAACAAGGGATTCGTTTTGGTCTTCTACTACTTGTTCCATTTTATCTTCATCCATTGCAACTACATCCACCTTAACCAGGGATTCCATATTTTCCCTTTCAAATTTCTTATCCTCTTCAACTCCTATTGGCTTTTCACCCTTAAATTCTAATTGGGGTGTTCATATCCATGACTAAAAACTCGACGTTCGGTGTGGACAAAATTGTGCCCACACTGAATGCCAATCCTGGCTCCGCCCTGTTTATAAGGAAGAATTAGAGATATAATGGTAATAATAACTAGGTTGTATCGGTATAATTGTCGTTTACTAATAGCTATATTATTTACAATATTCCCTCTGACTAACATATTATAAAATATTTGTCTCGTTAAAACCTTATTTGATAAAATTTAATAGGATAAAAATTTTAAAAGAAGGAAAAAGAGCATAATTATTTTGGAGTATTAAAAAATAATTGTTGCCCCATTAAAACTTTATTAGGAAAACTCAATGGAAAAAAATCCTAAGCATATGAAAATGAGTACAACTACTCCCACTAACGTTGATTACTGAAAATCTTTGGGTTGACACATCCCAATCTGGTGAACCAATTTCTTAATTGTAGACATCAGTAGTATTTTTGTGAATAAATCGGCCATGTTGTCACTTAAACGAATTTGTTGAATATTTGTGTCGCCATTCTTTTACAACTCATGTATATGAAAGAATTTTGGAAAAAATATACTTTAGCATATTCTTTTTTATATAGCCTCCTTTAAATTTTGCAATACAAGATACATTGTTTTCATATAAAATTGTTGGACTATTTTTTTGTTGAAGTCAACCTGCATGATGTTTGGATATGATTGATCAAGTTCCTGAATCATACACATTTTTGACATGTTTCATGATTGTAATAATTTCAGAATAATTTGAGCATATTACTGTCAAGATTTTTTTCACAGATATCAATTATATAGCCATTCCTCTACATCTAAACACATATCTTGTTTGTTATTTAACTTTATGTGGATCAAAGAGGTAACTTGCATTTGTATATCTCACTATAGCAGATCCAAGCTTTTGAGAATAAAATAATCCCAATCAATAGTACCTTTTAGATAACGAAAAATGTGTTTAAAACCATTCATAATGTCTTTGAGTTGGTATAGAGCTATATCTTGCTAGAAGATTTACAAAATCGGGTACAATTTGCAAGATAAGTTAATATTTCAATTGCACTAAGATATGGTACTTCAAGATTAAAAACATTTTCTCCATCTTTAAGTGGACGAAATAGGTCTTTTGTACATCTATTTATCGAACAACCATATGTGATATTAATGGATGTGCTTTATCCATATAAATTTTTGAATTTTTTTTTTGTATATGAGAATTAATGAACAAATAATCTTTTTGAGAAATGTTCAATCTGTAATCCAAGACAAAATCTGTTTTTCCCAAATATTTTATCTCAAATTCATTTTTCAAATACTCTGCAATTTTTTTTGAGCTTTTAAGGATTTCTAATTAAATTTAAATCGTCAACATAAACTGTTATAATTTCAAATCTAATATTTGTTTTCTTTATGTAAACACATGGGGAGACATTATCATTTTTATAACACTTTTTCAGCAAGTATTTGTTAAGGCAATTATATCAGCGTCTCGATTTGTTTCAATCCATATAATAATCTCTGCAATTTAATTGGGAACATAGTTCTCGGGTATGTATTATTTGTTTTTGTCACTTTAAGTATTTCGGGGACTTTCATGTATATGTTTGTCAAGTGAACCGTACAAATATGTTGTTACTACATTTATAAGGTGCATGTCGAGCCTTTGTGAAATAGTTAAACTAATTAAGAACCTGAAAGTAATAGTGTCCATTACAAGAAAATATGTTCCCTCATAATCAATTTCAGGTATTTGTAAGAAACCTTAAACTACGAGTTGAGTTTTGTATATTATAATTTCATTATTTTCATTTATCGCTGTACAAAACCCAACTTGTATACTACATGGATTGTATTTTCAAAAGTTTGAATATAGGTCCAAACACTTTTCGTTTCTCTAAAGAATTCAACTACACATGTATGACTTCTCTCCATTTTGGTCAATTATTTCTAAGTTAACAATCTTCAACAAACCGTAGTTAAGGTTCTTCATTTTACATAATTTCAAAAGTCACGTTAAAGACGAAAATATTGTCATTACAATATCATTCCGTTCCTATAATTTATGAGATAACACATAATTTATTAAAATCTCATTCTTTTCGAACACTTGTGGTTCAGTAGAAACCATATTTTAATAGTTTATTAATCAATATTTTCTAATATTATTTCTTCCTAAGTTTTTTGTTGGTTTTTCTATTGTATTTTTCTTTTCCAAGTTACACAGTCCTTTGAACCAATTGGTCTGCCACACTTTTGGTATATTTGAAATTCATTTGCTACATCAGATTATCCTACATGGACATGAATTTTTGTTGGAACATTTTCTTCTGATATATGTGATGTTGTCACTTTTTTTTGTGTCAACAAATACATCTAATAATTAATTTGCAACTCTTTGCAAGTGAAGTTCTTTCAACCTCATGCTCACATTAATTGTTGCGGAAATAAATTATGACTTAATTATCTTAGATAATTTTGAATTAAATATAAGATGTATGTGTTAGAATTCTAAATCCATCTATTATTATCCTCTTTTCAATTCTCGACCTATGTAATCTAGTGTGATTTATGTATTCCTGACATTCGAAAATTCAATTTTATTTAACTATCTCTTCCGAGATAAGTTAAACCTATCATAAGCACAACCAGATAATATTCCTACTCTAAATTCATATGCAAAGTAATGCATTAAACCTATCATGAACCTCCCTTAAACATAATTAGAAATAATTACCTAAATCGTAAGCAAGCTTTTAAATAATTTAACAAGTCATACAAGATCAATAAAAATATAAATTAACTAAAATACTTGATTTTTGAATTAAAAACAATCAACAAATAGTGTTCATCTTCATCTGACACAAGAAAGATTTAACCTAACACATTTCTAATGATAATACAACATGAAGAATAACAAAAGACATTTCCTCGAAATATATATAACTACATGAAATATGTGGAATTAGTTTTTTGTCCTTAATCTTGAATTCTGAGCCTTGAATATCCAATTTTTGATGTTATTTGCCTTGGATTTCTTGCTAGGTTTTTTTTTTCCCCTTCAACTGTGGTAAACTGGCCTCTCATCATTGAGAGATTGTATGCTATGATGTGATATGAGAGTCGTATTAGAGGTATCTTCAGTGGTTGCTCACCATTTGTACTTAATGAGGCTATAATTAGGTCATGAATTGTGTCAAAATTGGTTTCCAAATAGAGTTTTGATCGAATAAGGAAACCATGTGTTTGGCCATAATTAACCCTATGCAATCACATGGGGTAATGAGATGAAATCACACAGTTTCCATGTTTTGCTCTGGGGTTTCTCCAAAATAGCTGTTGCAATTCCACCGCCTATATATGTGCGTGATCGCATGTCTTTATGCTTGCAGTTGGCCCCTAACTTTTCTTCCATGGTTTGATTTAGTCATTTTCTCGCAATTTCAGTCATTTGTTCTTCAATTACATTCCATTGATTCCTAGCATGCTCAATCACCATTCTTTAGTCCGAATCAACCTTTGAATAGTTGCAATTTGGTCCATGGACTTTGGAAATCCTTATTTTTGTTCCTTTCTTCAAAATTCAATTCCAGCATCGAGTTTTATTTCACAAACAATATATATAAGAGATTAAGCTATAATTCATAAAAATTATTTTGAAATATATATTTAATGACCTATATAAGTATATAAAATATACTAATCAAATACTCTAAAACTTAAACATTCATTTGCCATCAAACAAAACTATACCCTATTTAAACAAGCAAGAATGCAATCAAGGAATTGTGCTAGTTACGGTTTCTACTTTCAGTGGTATCGTATAGTTTTGTTATAAATTTGCCCGGATAACGTGCCATTAGTCACAATATTGGAATAATTGTGCAAATCTAAGAATAACTTCAAAATTATAATACAAAAAACAACTTCTACTCATTCCAATGTAAAACTAATATCGGTGTATGAAGAATTAAGTGAAACATCATAAATTCACAAGTTCATCCAATTTCTGACCCTTAATGGTTAAATGTGTCCATTCTTCCCTCGTAAAATACATACCCCAAAAATTATTCTTTTAACTCTCTTCATCAATGTAATTTAAGATTGAATTTATATACTAATCGTTACCCTCTCTAGTTTGAATATATTTTATTAATTACAAGTCAATAACTCAAAAAATGAGGATTCTCTTATATTATTTTTTATTGCTTCAACCTCCAAAACTCAACTTAGCTACTAACTCCTTGCCAAAAATCTAATTCTCTCAAATAAATGTTTGAGGGGTTTAATCATGTATATATAGCGTTTTTTGTGTCATGCACTTGTTTTTTCAAATTTTCTGTGTATTCTGTTTCATGTACTAAATGATCACTTTTTTTGAGTTTTCTTTTTGGGATTTTCAAGAAGTGCCCTTATTAGGATCTTTTATATAGTAGCTTTCACTCATGAATCATGCCATCTTTTTCCATTTTTATACAATGATTAAGGCAATACTTCTTATTAAGCACTCTTTCTCAACTGATTATTGGGATCTTTTATAGAGTAACTTTCACTCATATTATTCCTGATTGAGTTGTTTATTCTTCATACTAAACCACTTGTTGACAAATAATAATTTAGTGAGTAAAAGTATCTTCCCGATATGCATAAATATTAAATTGAGTAGTATTCATCTATTATCAAACTCGAAATGAATGTGACAGAAAAGAGATTGGTTTGTTTGTCTAAAATTATCTTAAATGATTTTGAATTAAATATGAGATTTATGTGTTGGAATTCCAAATCACCTATAGTTATTCTATTTCCAATTTCAGCCTATGTAATCTAGTGTGATTTGTGTATTCTTGACAATCGATAATTCAATTTTATTTAACTATTTCTCATGAGATAAGTTAAACATATCCTAAGCACGACTTGCTCATATTCCTATTCCGAGTTCATATGCAAATTAATGTATTGATTATTTATATAATTGCACACCATATATGTTATCCTGAATATTTATTGCCCGTGTGTTGAAAATACAAAGTTCTAAAACTATCATGAACATCCAGGAAACATAATAAGAAACATATTACCTAAATGGTGCACTAAAAATTATATGATTCAATAAGGCACACATGATCAATCAAGAACACAAATTAACTAAACTACTTGATCTTTGAATTATAAACAACCAATAATAAATTTCGTCTTCATCCAACACAAAGATCTGGTCTCACATGTTTGTAATGATAATACAACAAAAGTAAAAATGAAAAAAATCACCCGAAATCTATGTAAATATAGGAAATATGTCTAATTTTTTTTTTTCCCCTTGATCTTCAATCCCGAGCCCTGAATATCCAATTTTTGATGTTATTTGCCTTGGGTTCATTGATAGGTTTGTTATTTTCCTTCAACTGTGGTAAATTAGCCTCTCATAATTTTGAGATTTGTATGCTATGATGTGTTATAAGAACGGTGTGAGATGTGTCTTCAATAGTTGTCTCATGTTACTTATAGAGGTAAGAATCGCATCAAATTGGTTTACGAATAAAGCTTTGATCGAATAATTAGGAAACTACACGTATGGCTAGGATTAACACCATGCGATGCATGGGGTAATGTGATACCATCGCACCACTTCCATGTTTTGCTCTCGAGTTTCTCCAAAACAGTTGTTGTGATCGCACTGCTTTGATGTGTGCGATCACATGTTTGCAGTTGGTCCCAATTGACTTTCAACATTGCTTAAACACAATGTTCTAAAAAGCTTATCTAGGCTCGAAATTTGGACAAAACGCTTTGCTTCACACCTAGATGTTTTTTTTTATCCAATTCCTATACGGCTGAATTATTTCATTCATTTCTTTTGTCTTCTTTAGGCGAGCTTTATTAATTTTTTATTTTTATTCCTTTTTAAAAGTGTTTCATTTGACTTTAGCTTATTAATTATTTATTTAAAAAAATCTTTTTATTTGACTTTAATTTCAAGTTTTTAAAAGATTTTACCCATCCAAAGTCAAAAATAATTTTATCTAAATAGTCAAATAAGATTTAAATTATAGTATTATCTACATTATGTAATTATGATATTGAGATTCATTATTTTGTTGCAAACTCAAAAAGTATGAATAAAGTTCTTATAAATCTATTAAGTATGACTTGTTTAGTTGAAAATTTAAACTATGAAAAATATTCTAATTTTTGCATTTCGAAAACTTGAATATTGTATAATTGACTAATAGTAGGAATTATTAAGTAAATATATTATTTTATAAATTTAGATATTTGGTAGATATTATTAATTATTAAATAATTTTTAAAAAGATTAAAAATTATAATAATAAAAATAAGAATTTTTTTAAACCTCGCTTAACCTCGTAAAGTTTGAAGTCTTGCCTCCACGCTTTACACTTTTTAAAACACTAGTCCATCATCATTTCTTAGTCGGAATCGACTTTCGGATAGTTATAATTTCATCTCTAAACTTTGAAAATCCTAGATTTTCATTGATTTTCTTTCGTATCTTCCGAAAATAATTGAGTTTTACCTAACAAATGATATATACAAGATTAAACTATAATTTATCAAAATTACTTGAAATGTATATATTTAATAGCTTAAATAAGTGCATAAAATGCACTTAACGCTTATAAAGATTTTTGAGCTTCTACCTTTCTAAGATGGAACTCAGGCCTCAATATGGTATGAGAGGCTATTAAGTTCAAACAATTGAACCTGAAAATACAATCAAGTTTCAAGATTAGTAGGTTTAAAGGAGCCACAATCTTGTGAGGGTATGTTAAAGGTAAATCTCACATTAGTTAAATATGAAAACTCTAATCAATATACAAAGGTTTGGCTATTACTCTTTACATGGTTGACATTAGTATGGACCTTCAAACTGTTATGTGTTGATTAGAGCTACCATATATAACCAATTTATAAAATACTAAAAACTCTTTGATTCGGGAATTAATAACAATCCAACCTCCGTGCCCAATCCATTAACTTACATACTATTATGAATTGATCACAAGGTAGTGACAATAATGAAATAAACAAGAACACCAATATTTATGTGGAAATCGAAGATGAGAAAAAAAAGGCGGATAAGGAGAAATTGACTATAATTAATAGTAATTATATTTACAATATCAAAATCTTAATACTCTCAATTGAAGTCTAAGCCATCTACCTCTCAAGATGTTATGGACTATTATGTAGAGATAAAGCCATGTGGAATATATATAGGAACTCTTTTTGGAGTTCCAGTTGAAGAATAAATCGTCAAATCCACAAAACCAAGAAAAATTATGTCCAGGCGCCACCACTGCACCGCCTCGGCTCTGAGGCTGGCACCTCATCACATGTCGTCAAAAGAGGGGCCGGCGCTGTAGTGCTCTCTACACCGATTATCTTCTTCCATGGGCGCCTCGATGCGGCGACCATGGCGCCCCGGTGCCCACTCTCAGCTTTAATTCTTTCGGTTATATTTTCACCATCCCAAAGTCCTTTTTAAAGTCAAACTCCCAATTCTTGATGAAATTTGATCCTTATCAATTAGGATTATCAAAAACAAACTCTCTAGACTTCCTCTATCCATCTAAACACCAAATTAAAATGAATTCTGGTCATACCCCCAACAAATATCCAACTTGAGCCAAATTCAGATACAAGGAATTCAAAAAATACATCTCCAGGTAAACATCACTCCACTTCTTCGGAACAAGTCCCTATTGGCTAATCAATAACAAACATCAACTAAATTCAAACAATGCTCAAACTTAGCAATCGAAAATGGTTTTATCAACATATCAACAGGGATCTCCATGACGTCAACCTTGTTTACTACAATATTATCACGAGTAATCACATCACGTACAAAGTAAAACTTCATATCAATGTGCTTAGTCCTCTTGTGAAACATCTGATCCTTTGTCTAAAAGATGACACTTTAACTATCAGAGTGTACAATAGAAATCTGCAAGGCTTCACTAATTTTACCAATCAATCCCCTTAACCACATAGTCTCTTTACATGCCCTATAATGGCCATGTACTCCACCTCCGCATATATTATAGAAAAAGCTACTGAATTTTGCAAAGTAACTTTCCAACTGATAACACAGTCTCTAAGGGTAAACAGATACCCGGTAAGTAATCTCCTCTTATCACGATCCCTTGCATAGTCTGACTTCATATACCCAATGACTTCATATGTATTTCTACCAAAATGTAAGTAAGCATTAGTAGAGCACCTCAAGTATTTGAATATCCACTACACTCTACTTTCCAATGTTTATTGCCAGGATTTGCCTATTAATTGTATTGATTTCATGTGCCAAATTTGGACAGGTGCTAACCATCGTATACATAAGCGATCCCACTGTACTAGAATAAAGAACTCAAGACATATAATCAAAGTCTTCATCTGGTCAAGGACATAAGTCAGCTGATAATTTGAAATGGGCAACCAAGGGAGTAGTCATAAATGAATCAAACATTTATACCTTCACCTCGACGACTGCTTCAATCCATACAAGGACTTATCCAACAAGCATATATAGTTTTTATTTCCAAAAACTATGAAACCCTTTAGTTGTATAATGTAAATGCTCTACTCAAGTTCTCCATGCAAGAATGTTGTCTTGACATCCATTTGCTCAAACTGCATGTCATTCTTATCCATAACCCCAAGTAAAGCTCGAATTGAACTATGTTTTACAATTGGTGAGAACACATCTGTGAAGCCAACACCTGGAACTAACTGTAACCCTTTGCTACCAATTTGTCCTTAGACATTGTATCTTCAATCCCTGATGTCCTTTCATTTCTCTTAAACACACGCTTGCATCGAACAACCTTTTATCATAGGGTAATTTCACCAAGTCTAAAGTATTATTTTTATTCAATGACTCTATCTCCTTCTATATAGCAATCAACCATCTACCAGAATTACTGCAACTGACTGCCTCTAAATATGTAGTAGGCTCCTCAATATAATTAGTATTGTCAGCCATACTCAATGCACAAGCTACCAAATCTTTTTCTCCATATTTTCGAAGATGTATAATTTGTCTGCGAGGTCTATCCTTAGAAATTAAATACTGTGGTGTTGCTAGTGGTGTAGACAAAGTAGGTAATGCATTACTATTTGTCAGCTTTAAACTAGACTGTTCTAAAACAGTTGATTGTTTTCTTGGACTAATTTCCAACTCCACCTGAGTTGAATGATTCGATTCCTCAATTTTGCTAGAACCCTCACGAGACGAACTATGAACCATATCAATTTCATCAAACATTACATCTCTATTAACCACCACATTTCATGTCTTAAAACACCACTAGTTATAGCCCTTCACACCTTATTTATAAGAAAGATGCAATTTCTAGACTTAGGCTCCAACTTTCAATTATCAATATGAGTAAAACCAAGACACCCAAATATTCTCAAATTAGAAAAATAAGAAGGTTTAAGAGACCATATCTCTTTCGATGTCTTTTTTTTTTCCAATGACAACTGAGAATAAGTGATTATCAGAGTACAAGTTGTAGTAATAGTTTCAGCCCCAAAAATCTTTTTGGCAACCCAGAATTTGAAATCATACAACGAATCTTTTCCATCAAGGTTCTTTTTATTCATTCTATCGTACCATTCTGTTGAGCAGTATCAGACACTTTCAAGTGTCTCAAGATGCCTTAAACCCATTATTTGTGCGTGCGTAGACATTTTACTTACTTTTCAGTTTACCTTTCTATCATTGTTTTCCACTCATTGAAGATCCCAAACACATGAGTCCCCCATTTCGAGAAGAATAGCCAAAATTTCCTGAAAAAATCATCAATCACTGTTAACAAATAATAATTACCTCCTTTAGAAGACATCCTAGCTGGTTCCCAAATATCTGAATGGATATACTCAAGCGTTCATTTTTTGAATTTCCTTTTCTCTTTCCCAAAGACACAATACTCACAAAACTTCATCTTATTGGTCTTTTGTTCATAAAAAAGTCCCCTCCTACTCAACTGTGACATACCATTCTCATTCATATTTCTAAGCCGCATATGCCAAAATTTTGTAACTTCCTCATCCGTCAAAGAATAAGTAGAAATTGTTGCATTCCTTACAAAATGTACATATGTATAGAGTTTTTATGTATCTTCATGACAATAAGAGAACCCCAACTTACCTTCCAAACTTCACATTCACTAGTTATCCATAAGCTTTGAGTCAAGTGTACTCAAAGATATGAGATTTTGCTTCAGTTTTAGAACGTTCCTTACATATGTAAGTGTTCAAATAGTCCCATCGAACATTCTGATTCTAAATGTATCAACTCTTACAATTTTACAAAGCGCATTGTTTTCCATAATCACTGCACTTCTTGAAAATTCTTACGTTGTAAACCAGTCCCTGTTGGGACACATATGAAAAGTACACGCTGAGTCAAGAATCCATTCCTCCCAAGGTGTGGAATTCATGTCAAACTCACAAGGAGCTCTCCTTACTTTGTCCATCTTCCACAACGTCAGCCTCCGTTGTGTTTATAGGTTGCTTTCCTTTATCAGTAGCACCAGCAACCTTGTTTCTATTTTTCAAAGCATGGCAATTAGCTCTAATATTCTCATTCTTCTTACAAAAGTGACATGTTTTCTTTGTATGTCTGGATTTCGATCTGCCCCTATATTTCTACCAAAATTTCTATCTTGATTTCTCCCATGAAAAACTAGGCCTTCAGCCGACTTCTAGATCCTCCTGCAAAATGCATCATCTTCTCTTTAGACAGTAAAGCATCATAGACCTAATCCATAGTGAGAGTATCCCGATCATAGAAAATAATATATCTAAAAGTCACATATGATTGCGACAACGAACATGACAACATCAACTCCAAGACCTCATCATCATACTTAACTCCCAATGTCTCCAAATCAGCCATAATTTCTTAACATAGTTAAGTGAGCATCCAAGGTACACCTTTGGACATCAGGTGAGAATATAAGTGCTATTTCAACTGTAACTTAAAGGTCAAACTCTTTGTCATACAAACTTGCTCCAACTTCAATCACAATGTAGTGACACTTTTCTCTTCTTTAGAACATCCTAAGATTTTGATTTGATAGATGTATATGAATTTAAGATTGAACTTTCTGATTCCTACTCTGCTTTTCATCTTGCGTCTAGGTTGAAGCCATCTTTTCAAAGCCAAGTATGCCCCCCTCCAAATCCATTTGTGCTGGAACCCCTCGCATATTTACTCACCATAAAGTAGATCTCATGTTTCGATCCAATAATGAAATATAATATTTCATCGTTGCCATGCTGAAGATTAACCAAGCTCTGATACCAATTTGTTATGAATTGATCGCAAGATAATGACAATAATGAAATAAACAAGAACATCAAAATTTATGTGAAAACTCAATATGGGAAAAAACCACAAGCAAAGAAGGAGAAAACTATAATCAATAGTAATTTTATTTACAATATCAAGATCTTAATACTTTCAATTGAAATCTAAACTCTCTAGCTATCAAGATGTTATTGAATATGATGTAGAGATAAAACCATGTGGAATACTTATAGAAGCCTCCTTTTGGAGTTCAAGTTGAAGAAGAAATCACAAAATCCGCAAGACCTAAAAAAATCCCGTCCAGGTGAAGCTGAGGCTAACGCCTCTGCATGGGTCGTCAAAAGGGGTGCGGCATCCCCTGCCCAATGCCTGGGAACCAGTCACTATTGTCTTCTCTTCCATGGGTGACCCTGCTCCATGGCGTCTACTCTCTACTTTGATTCTTCCAATGATTTTTTCACAATCCCAATGTCCTTTCTCAAGACAAACTCTCAATTCTTGATGAATTTGATCCTTATCAATTAAAACTATCAAAACCAAACTCCGTAGACTTTCTTTATCCAACTAAACACCAAATTAAAAAGAATTTGGATCACACCACACCACATACTATCTTCTCTATGAGAGTTTTACCCCACCTTACCGCTCACAATTATTTATTGCGTTCTAAGGATTCGAACTCAAGACATCTGCCTTATGAGATGTTTAAGTTAAATCTTGGCACCAATTGAGCAAGTGCTCGTATTTTACAATTTCAACTAAAAACCACCAACTGCTATTAAGGTTTAATAAATAAAATCTAGATAAAGACTAAATTAAAAATATCAAAATCGCAAAACAAGTGTTCCAAAATCAAGGACATAGTTGTCGCCTTCTTCCCAAAATTTTTCATGTCGGGTAGACAAGTTCTTGACCAAAATCATGGATTCTTGGCATCTATAGCTATCATATTGAAATTTCGTGGACATCTCTTCGAAGATCTTGACATGTGACTCGCTATAAGAAATTGAAACATTATTTGATTTGTCATTATTCAAATCTAAAAATTCTTCAATCTATTTATCAAAAATCGGAGATCTATCGTAATTGTCATTACTCAAATTCGTAAATTCTTCAATTTATTCGTCGAATTTTGGGGGGTCGTCATAATTGAAATTGAAAGATTCTTCCGTCTTTGAATTATTGGAAGGAGAAAAAGAGTTTCGTTCTGAAACAAAATGTCTGTCATTGAATTTTACGAACATCAACTCATTTCTATTAGAAACAACATCGATCTGAAATTGATTTATGAATCAAATTTTATTGAAAAGTGCATATTTCTAATACATTTTTGTCAATTAATAGGGAAGTGCATTATTTTATTTTTCTCTTTCATCATTTGATCGAAAAGTTTCAACTAACTAAATCCAATATAACTATAGAATTAGTAGGTGGGGGACACAAAATCAAACTTTGTTTCCTTTCTCGTTCTCGTCAGTCCAAGGCAGCTTCAGTAATAATTAATGGATATATGAATTTGCCATATTTTCTATGTTTATACTAAAAAAGTTAGCCGACCCCGAATATTGTCTTAATCGATTTTGTAAAATTACTTGTCAAACACGATATAAGTCAGATGAAATAAATGTCCGACTAAAATGGGAAGTGAAGGCTTCAAAGAATTGCATTCTCCAAATATTTATTTAACAATTATTAAAACCTCATGATTTCAGGAACTTTATTAAAAGAATATATTGGTACTTTGTGTTATAAAAATAGAGAGAATAATAGAAGAAAATAAGAGAAGTCTATAACTTATATATATTATTATGAGAATTAGAGCCCTATATTTATAGGGTCTAAAAGAAG
>CAIGRO010275440.1:0-19225 GCA_903798355.1 Fraxinus baroniana | reverse complement strand
GACCAATAAAATGATCCGTGACCAACAAATTTCTTAACATGTGATCAATTAAAAATCTGTGACCAAATAATTTTTCATTTGTAACTTCAAAATAATCTATGACCGAATAATTTGATAAGCTGTGACCGAAATTAAAATTTTAACTACGTAATAAAATATCTGTGACCTTGGAATTTGAGCAACAGTTGTCGGAAAATAGTCGCCGGAATTAAATTTTGTCGGAGAATGGTCGCCGGAGTAGTTGCCGGTCGCCGGAGTAGTCGCGAAGAGGTGGGGGTGGGGGGGTCAATTATATTATATTACAAATAAATATTTTATTTAATAAATTAATTGTAAAATATAATTAATTATTTCAAATAAAAATCTGAGTTTTGTAAATTTAAACCTTTGAACCTGATTTTTAATTTCATGAAAGATAAAGCATGATCCATGAATTTTTCCCATTACAAAAAATGGACATTGTAATTGGCTTGAATTGAAATGCAAGTGTATTTGTAACTTATTGCAACACTACAAAACCTATAATCTATTTTTAAGAATTCTACGTTAGTTGTCCGTTGTAGGAAATACGAAAGAGTAATGGTTTTCCTATTCCCTGCAACAGCCATCATATATGTCAACTTATTATTTGAGACAATATAATTACAAAAAATTAATGTCTTAAATAAAAGCTGTCCAATAGGATAATTATTTCAATCACTAACTATAAATAATATTACTTTATTTTAACGAAAAGATAAAAACATAAGATCTCTCCTCAATTTCATTATTTGATCTTTTCATTATTGTTGCAGAATTTTAATTTATTTTCATCACTTGAGAAATTCAAATTTATTATATATTTCGTCGTTAAAACTAAATTTAATTATTGTGTAATTAAATAATTATATTCTTATAATTGAATAATCATTTATCGCGAGATTAACAATTCGGACTCATTTATCCACTTTATTGCTTGCACACGACACATACAATTACATTTCACATTTTTTTAGCGAATAACAAGTCGATATCATTTTTATAAGTTTAGTAACCAAAATTCGACTACCTCAAATATGGATGGCAAAAAAATTCATTCAACCTGATACCCTTGAGGCCCCGCTCCGAATGAGGAAGAGATTACCCGCCTAACCAGATAAATAAGGTGGGGACGGGGCGATGGTCATTATTCCGAAACAGGGACAAGACGAGTAAGGGAAACATAATCTCCACCCCGCTACCCGTCCCGTTTAAAATTAATTTCAAATTTAAATATTTTATCGAACAAAAATAATAAATTTATCATCATTTTTAAAGAGAACGTAAGTTGTTTTTAACAAATTAGTAAAAAAGTAATAATATTTATTAACTAAAGACATACAAAAATAAAAGCAAAAATTAAAATAAATAAAAATTAAAAAGAAAAAGAAAAAGTAAATGGGGTGATAAATGGGACAAGGGACTTGCCCCGCCTCGCCCCGCCCCATTTTCGCTCCGTCTCGCTTTAACCGGGTATGAAGATGGGGTAATGTAACAAAAATATCCGTTGAGATGGGGGTGGGAGTGGTCGACCCGTCTCTACCCGCCTTATTGTCATCTCTAACCTCAAAGTTCAATGAGCAATCGAAAAGGATTTTTTAAATTTAGTGAGCAATAGACGGTTTCTTATGTGGCAAGTTGACAACGGCACAACGAATCGTTACATGTGCATTCCCTTGGTTACAATACCAATTCCGTAATAGGGTATGAAATAAGTGTTGTGCCAGTAAATGACGTTCAATATTTGAATAAGTTGGCAAAATTTGACATTTTAAACTTCGGCAAAGATCAGTGATTATTGGTACAATTGATATTATTGGCCCTAAGCTAAAACCCCAATAAAGCCCTAAGTTCGTCGTCGGCGCACAAAATCTGTACTCTGTCTCACTTGCATCGTCTACGATGGCCGCCGTCGCCGCTAGGTCGTGCCTTCGTTCCGCCACCACATCCGCCCGAAGCGCTGCAGCCAGGTTCTCTGCTGGAGCCAAGCCCAAGGCCTCTACCTCTCCGTTTCGCCCCTCATCTCAAAGCCCCCTCACCGCTCGCGTTTTCAGGTTATACAAATGTATTTCACTAAGTATTCCAATAGCGAATTACGTTTTTACCATTCATTTATATATACACCATATATGTGTGTACTAGGTCACCGGTGGAGATGAGAAGTATTAGCGCAGTGTCGATGCTACCGTACCACACTGCAACTGCCTCTGCATTGCTCACTTCGATGCTATCTGTTTCTCCTCGAAGCCACGCTTGGACGCTGGAAGGTATTTTAATCTCGAAATATACGTATATGAAATTGTTTTTATGCACTTCTCTCGTCTTAAGTTACATACCTATGTTTTCTTTTCGCTGCACAATATGGTTGCACATGATTTTGACAAAGTAGACAGTCAGTATGATTTGGTGTTTATATTTTGTTAACTATAACCTTGATAGAGGCTTTCTTTTATTCTTGAGCGAAAATAGGTTTAAATTACTAGAGGGGATGTGAAAGCACGTGAGTGAGGCGGCTTGTATTTAGGAAAATAACATTTTTTTTGTGCTTCTTACTATTTTCGAGGTTTTCGATTGGTCTTTTGTGATCTTCAACTGAAAAAGGAAGAGGAGACTTTATCATTTGGAAATATGTTTCTGATAGCTTTTGTTGATAAAATTTGGCATCAAACTACTTCTTTGAGATTGCTCCTCTGAAACCTAATTGCTCCTCTGAAACCTATCTTGTATTCTCTCAAATTTTGTGTTATCTTACTGGGTTTTCACATCTCTCTCAAAGTAAAAGAGGTGTATTTTTTTCTCATCTTGTAGGGCAAGAGAGGACTAGATGAAGATCATAAAAGGAGGTGAAGTCATTTCATTTTTTGATTCTAACGGAGATAATGAAGCACTTTATGTCTATCTTCTCCAAGATTAGGGGTTTGAAAACTCCATTTCAAAATATATCTGCTAATAAGCTTTATTGAATTGAGTTAGGAAGCTTTATAGTTGAACGAAAAGCGAGTTTGCTGAATTTAGAAAAGTAGTTTTTTTTGTTTGTATCGGGGACAACAGCACAGAGGTTTTAGGCATAAGTTTTGTTGGATTTGTAGCTGAGATTTGAGAAAATAGTGGGTTATAATTGATCGAAAAAGAGTGGGAACTTAGGACAGAAAAGAAGGTCGCGAGGGAGTTTAGTTATTCAGACATACGTACTTTCTTTGTATATGTAATAAAATAGTAGGTATGTGTATTTAATAGTTTGTATGGATTTCATGGAGCCCTTGCCCTGGTAAGACAAAAACTTCCAGATTGGAAGAAAATATTTAAATGTAGCTAATCATGCTACCTACAAACACTGGAAAACAAAAATTATAAATGATGTATTAAAAGATTAAGAAAGACTGATGCTAAGTGCAAGCTCGATGTGAATCCATCTTTATGTAAGTTGTTTTAAGCTAAAAAATTGGGCATTGATGCATCCCAATATAAAAGCATATCAGTTTATTAACTTTTCCTTTCATGTTAGTTTTCAGAATCATGGTCAATAGATTATTACACAATCACTAATTTGGAATTCGAAATGTCAAAAAATCATATTTGTTACACTAGGAAACATAAAGATGCAATCTTCAACACTGCATACAAATGCTCCTCTAAAGAATTATTCTTTCGGGGGAGAGTAAGAGAAGAAGTGGCAAACTAGAGGGAGTAGTATTAGTCAGATGCTTTACTTGCTTTGATATCATCATTTATGATGGCCTTCTTATAAATTGCCCATAATATTTATTTATATTATACATTTTTCTGTAGCATATCTATATGAACTTTTAAATGAGCTTGAGAATCTAAAGAATGCTCTAAGTGTGATCGAATTCAACTCTGTAATTTGAAATTGTTGCTTAATTGTGAATCATCGACTATTATTTTGTTGTTGAAAAAGAGAAATTAGTTTCAACACCACCAGATCCTATGGGTGACATAGTCAAACATTTGAATTTGTCAAATTTACCTGTTTAGCTACGGTTTTTGCTTTAATCATATAAAGATCATGCTAATATGTGGTATTCGCTCAGATTGCAATGATGATGTATGATGACTATTGGATGGTTCGAGCGAAGTTTTATTTACGTGGGCTCTAGGAGAATGCTGGATAAATAGTCTTGAATGAACTCCAGAGAGGATATTATCAATTATCTCAGTTGTCCTTGTCTTTAAATTGGACTGTTAAGTTATGCTGAACAAAGCTAGTTGAGTTGCACATAAAAAAATGATGCTTCATGTTCATGGCTTGTTCATAACTTTGTTACATGTTTGAGCTCCTTGAGGAGCCATAGATTTTTATTAGTGCACATGTTACATGCAGTTGCGAAGTAATTTTTTGAAAAGCAAGTGGAGAATCCTTTGTGTATTAGCTATCTATTCATGCAATTTGTTCTTGAAACTGCATCTTTAAATAATTTTGAAATTCCGCAATTGCTAGCATTCCCAACTTTATTTTCTTGACTCGGCTTTTGTCTGTTTAGGGTTGTGATTTCTGCTCATTGGCTGACTTTCGGATTGAAGATTTCCAAATTCTCCTTTTTTCCTTTAGCTGAAGTTTTTTGTATTCCTATTTATAAGAGAGAATAACATGTACTGGGTAATCATAGTGGTGTTTGTTTGCTTCTTGCTTGACTTTTAGCCATTGTTGGCTAAACTAGTTATTTATTTGCGCTACTCTCCTTAAGAAATTTTCTTTTTCTTGTATTGTAGATGGATGATTGTTAGAATGTGTTAGAGATGCGGTGCATTTCTTCATAGTTCCATGGATGTCAGTGAACATTAATACTACAGCCAGAGATGTTATTCAGCTTTTATTGCAGTAAATTCCAATTGTTAAGCAATATTCTAAAAATAGGTTTCACTGATAACCTGGGGTTCTTTTCTTCTATTGATATTTTAAGTGGTTATGTCTTGGAAGTTTGCTTCATAACTTGAGAATTGTTTCGAGTGTCTTAAACGCAGTATTCATGTCTTCATGGTTCGAGGCTATTGGCATGTATTTACTGAGGATGTTGCTATAAGCCAAGTCTGATATCAGCATGCTCAAAATCCAGGGACAATCTTTTTTATATGCCAACTATTAAACAGTAATTAATAGTTAGCCCTATCACAGTGAATTAGCTAAATGGAAATTTTCAATACTTACAAGGTAGGCGTAAGGAATTTCAAGATTCATGTACTGAATCCTCTTTGATTACGAATTTCACAGGCTCAAAAACCTCGACACCACCACATCTAGCCTCATAATCCATAGTGACAATTTTTGAATTCCGAAGGACCACAGTGTTACCTTTCTACGTCAAGTTGACTAGATGGATATGAATGTTACTCAAAAAAAAGTTGAATCCCAACCTTGAGGGCTCCCGTCACTAGAGCATCGTGGAGGAGGTAGATATCGGAATGTGCCTCAGCAATCTAGGGTACAAGAGTTATACTAGTGTTCACAAATAGTTCAATTCTAAATCTTGTTAGAGGTAGGAATCGAATCCTTACACTGCGATTGTCAATTTAGTTTAGACTACTTCACTCATGTCCTTTGCATCACTGACTATGCCCCGAGGGGCGGATATGAATGTTACTCATCTCTAAGCAAGGTTGTGAACTCGCAAGACCGTTATCATGGATTAAAAGAAAATTACTCATTAAAAAAATAAAATAAAAAAATTAGACCTACAACATGATTATTGAGAACTAAAATTTGAAGTAAATTACAGTAAGACAATAATTTAGTGCTCTGATTGATCATTTTCCGATCCTTAAGAGTCAATCAAAATATTGACCAAAAGAGCCCCATGTACTTTGAGATCCTTGACTTTGTTGTTGAGTTCCTTTTGTTTGCAAGTAAAGTTGTATTCTCTTTCGATTTTAAGCTATGGTCAGTTTTTTTGATACATTTTGTGCTCTTAACATTTGGATTTGGTAAAATTGTTGTTCATCCTCCCTTCTTATTAGGAAAATTTCAAGGAGGAGTAGATTTTCATTTTCTTCATTGGTAGTTTCAATAATTTTTTGTACTTTCTTCCTCCTTTTTCCGTTTTAGTTTTTCTTGAATACATCTGACAATGACTCGTCCAACTTGATGTGGCAAAGGAGAAATAAACTTTTTAAATTTAACCGTCTATTAATTAGATACCAATGTTACAAATTACCAGGTTTTTCAACTTGCTGGAACCCTCATATGCATTGTAGAGGTCGAGTCTAGGCCCCCTGTTTGACTACTATTAAAATGAGTTTTTTTTTTTGGATAAAATATATATTGGAGTAATAATTTTTTAGAGAATACGTGATTAAAAGGTAGAAAAAAGTTTAGATTTATGTGTAAAATATTTTATCGTGAGAATATATTGTTGCAAATGAGTTTAAGAAGGAAAAAGTTATTTTATTGGTGACAACGGGCTAAAACAGGGGTGGCATGCAATATATACTTTTTTTTTTTATGCCAACAAAGTGTTGATTGACAATGTATTTGACACTCTCTATGTGGCAAAAACTTGGATACTGATGCGATGGTTGTGGTTAAAATAATCGGTGAAGATCTAGACACATGAAAAAGTGTAAATTTTAATGTAGTCATGATGTATATATAGCATGATTCCTGTTGGCGTTACCATTGTTGTTTAACAAATAAGTGGATGAAAAAGTTGTTCTATTTTTAAACTGTGAAATGATGTAATGTCACGTGACAATGTTTAAATTATGATGTACATCAAATCATCGAAAGTTGTTTAGCCGTGGGATGTGTGGTAGTGTAAACAATGTCCAAAGAGATGGTTGTGGTTAAAATAAACGGTGAAGATCTAGACACATGAAAAAGTGTAAACTTTAATGTAGTCATGATGATGTACATATATCATGATTCTTGTAGATATTACCATTGTTGTTAACAGATAAGTGGATGAAAATGTTGATTTATTTTTAAACTGTGAAATGATGTAATGTCACGTGACAATGTTTAAATTATGATGTACATCAAATCATCAAAAGTTGTTTAGCCGTGGGATGTGGGGTAGTGTAAGCAATGTCCAAAGAGATGGTTGTGGTTAAAATAAACGGTGAAGATCTAGACACATGAATAAGTGTAAACTTTAATGTAGTCATGATGATGTACATATAGTATGATTCTTGTTGACCATTGTTGTTAACAAATAAGTGGATGAAAAAGTTATTTTATTTTTAAACTGTCAAATGATATAACGTCACGTGATAAAGTGTAAATTATGATGTACATCAAATCATGATCCAAAGGTGTTTAGCGGTGGGGGTGTGGTAGGGTGAACAATGTCCAAAGATTCTAGTGGAAAACAAATACTGCCAATCACAAAACTTCTTGGTCGGTCCATTCACAAATCAAAAATTTCCATGAACTTGAAGCCAAAATTAATTCAAATAAAGATAATAGTACCCACATCACATCGCAAAACCAAGTTGGTAATCGGTACGCTCCATGACCGTTTCCTATATAAAAGATATTATTGAAAATGAATTATAGAATAAGGAATATAGGATATGAATTCTACGTCATACCACCAGAAATTTACACTTTCCTTTTCTCTATATAATCAAACCCAAGACGTTTTTGGCTATTTTCCTTTAATATAACCAGAAAATTCAACAAAGCTTCAATTTTGTTCTTAGTGAAGAAGAAGAAGATAATGGTGGTAGAGTTCTTTCTAGGGTGCACGGGAGTTGTGATGTTCCTTCACGGAGCCAATTTCTTCTTCCATGCTCTCTCTTCTCATTTTGCAGCCATTCGTGCTATCAGGTATCATATCCTCCTCATCCACTGAGCCGCCACCAACCACCCCAAAAATTTGGGGGGTGGGTGGTGTTAAGTTGAGTTTAAGTTGTTAATATATTTGTTTTTCCTATATTACTTTCTTTAATCTATTTCTTATTTATGAGAACAATCAATATCTTGTTCATCGTCCGTCAATAATTTGTGTTAGCCCATGTTTGACAATCATTAAAACAAATTTTGTTTCTCAAATTCATTTTCAATACATTCTCGCGACAAAATATTCTATACACGTAAATACAAAAAAAATTCCTATTTTTTAAACAAACATCCTTTTGAAATTCACTATTTCAAAACTCATTTTTTCAAGAAAAACTCATTTTAATTTGGTTGTCAAACAGGGCTAGTTGAAAAACTTATTTTCCTTTAAATAAATCATTGAAGACTGAGACTCTGTATAATTCGAATTTAATTAATTTTTAAGAACAAAAAGGTACCAATTGATCATTGTGGAATTATTGTTTGGAGGTCTTTTCTATACTAAAGAAATCATTGGTGACTGCCTGCTTGGTCCACGTCTTTATTTTACCTTGTCCTGGCCCACAAGTAGATGTAAACCTATCCTTAACAATATATTATTCCACACTACATGTTATATTCATTCATGTTTTATTTAATTTTATTCAATTTAATGTACAAATTGCTTATTTGTTTGGCAACAGTTTCTTGGGATTTGCAGCCTGGTAGAGACGGACGATGTTGTCATGTAAAGTAATGTAATTTATTTTTTAAGTGTTGTTCACTACTGTCTATGACAATGGTCTAAACAAAGTTATAATATATTTTTATTTATTGAATAATGTCATGATGACTCGACTGTAACATAGATCGATGATGAACAACATTTGTAATTTTATATATTATTAGGAATCGTTACTACTACCAAGAAAAGTAGTCGAGCTTTGCATGAATAAACAACCCACTCAATTAACTTGAAAGTAAACCAAACTAAAAAGCGACCTTTCTTCCCACGTAAATACAGTTTCACAATGTCGTCGTGTATCTTTTCTAAACATATCGGGGGGACATATTAGACTGAATCGCAGTGAACGAATATAAAGTATGTACGTAAAGAAAAGAAGCTAAAATTTAATCCATTTTTACTATGTTGAGCTGTCAAAAACATCTCAAAAACAACTTGAAAAGTATTTTGTATAAATATTGGAACTAATTGAGAGAACTAAACTCAGATATCAATTAGAAAGAGTGAAAAAAGTCAATACCTTCAATTCTTTATTATTCTCATCTTCCTTTCATTATAAACAATACAGATAAACTAACATTATCACTTGCCTTTTTTTCCAAAGAATATTGTAGAACTATATACTTGGTGCTTACACAAGGAAGGTTACTCAGTTTTACCTCAATGTAGTAATACAGAAGAATGAACCCTTGCACTTAAACTGCCTTCTGAGCAATTATTAAGTCTTCTGGTTTTTCCTGACAAAAGATGCAAGTGCCTTCAAAAGATATGTAGAAGAAAGCCTGACCTGAGAATAACATATGCAGCTGGCAGTTCTTTTCTCAAATTCAGTAGAATCATTTAATGTAGCTTCACATCCTACCAATTTCACGCAACCCCAAATTCAGCCGATATTAGGACTGAGAATGTCGTCGGTTCCATTTTTTTTTTTTTTTTTCAGACGAACCATTATAATGAATGTCGGGTTGAATCTGGTATTAGGATGAGAAATGTACAAGACAACATATACAAGAAGACATAATTTCACATCCGTCTTCTATAACTTCGCTCAGATCAACAAGGATTCATCTGACATTATAGTCAACAAAGAATATTTCACTTTAACTCGTATCATCCCACTTTCCACACAAAGTTTGGCACCAGTAACCACCCAGTACCCAGGTGGATCTTCGGGTCCCCTCACCATTTCTTTTGTGTCAACAAAATGTGACATTTTTGGAGCTCTTGCAGGGAGAGGTGGTCCCCCTGGATAAACTGCTGAATTCAAATCTGCCTTAGCTGGCGGCTTCTCGGGTTGATTCAGTGCAGTGCTAAATGGTGCACTTATCAACATTGAAATCATTCCTGATTTTTTCGACGAGGATGTGGGTCCATCCCATTCCGATCTACGAATAATGGCAGATGCTACCATTGAGAATTCAAGCCTTAGGAAAAGGACCTTCTTCGTACCTATACCCTTGACCTCAAACCGGGCCTTCGTCACAATAGATGCTGTGTCATCAATCCGCGCTCCATGATACTCTACTGGAGCAGTGCATACATGCGAGAATATGCTCCATTTGATGGGTTCTAAGTATCCTCGTTCCATGGGTTCATCAACTGGCTCGTAACTATGATCATTCATAAGACGAAGGGACTCGGGAAGAGTTGATAGATGCTGCAGATGGATAGCTAGGTGATCACTCCTCTTGCCTTCCAAGTATAAGCGAATTCCAGTTGCTGGACGGTTCCTGGTATCAACCTGCAATTCTTTCAACTTGAAGTTATAGTAGAGAGAGAGAAACAATATTCCTCTTTAAGTTGTTACTACACAACTAAAAATATTCAATAGAATATCACTTACGTAAAGATAATTTTTCAAAGAAACAGCAATGAGGACCAATCAACAAGGCACCATGCTATCTTTTATTTGTCTTCCAAAAAATAATGTACAATAAAGAAAAAGTTCGAGTAGGCTGGGCGGGCATTCAATTTGGGTTCTGATGTTAAAAAAATGATTTTTCGATTATGACAAGAACTTGCCATCTAGAAGTATCATGAATAACATGGCAATTTTAATCAATAGCTATCAGAAATCACCTTCACAGTATTGACATAAAGCTTGGGACCCATAAGATAGAATTGTAGTGATGGAAACAATGTTTTCTTGCGACGAGGACCAAGAGGAAGGTCATTGTAGGCAGGAGCCCACTGACGGGGCAACTGAAATTCCAAAAATTGACTGAGTTCCTCTAGTGGTGGTTTGTCTGCACAAATATGTCACCAATAAACTCTTATCAGAAACAGTTTTCATAACATTTAGTAACACTATCCAGCAAGTATAATAATGCATAGAGAAGCAAGCATTTCTCTTAAAGTCTTAGACGCGGAAAGTGAAATTAAAGGTCACACGTTTCTAGAAGACAAAAATAATGGTAATGAAACTAATGCAAAATCAGATTCAATTCGATAGCATATACTTACATCGCAGGTATAGATTAATTGCATGGCCTAAAAATCCACTGCCACGAACACCACTTAAAAGAGATGCTATAGGCACATAAGACATTGATATGACATTTGGAGACTGTGATACAGTCGAAAGCCACTGGTTATGACTTTGGCCCCTATCAAAACCTCCCCTCCGAATATGAATACTCAATATATCCTGCATCAAGAAATAAATGCACTAACTTGTATTGAGCATGTGGAACCCAATAAGTTAATAAGAAAATTAACAAGAGGCTTACATCATTTTTGGAGTGTGAAACAACAGAAGGTCTCATTGCATTTGCAAATGGTAGATTAAGATCCCAGATCATTGGTTCCTCCTGTGTATAGATGAATTTGAAGGAGAATGGATCAGTCTGACAAGTAACACGTTGAATATTATCATTTAAATTTGGTCATAGCAAGTGTAATATGACCTTGATCATTTATGGTGGGCTACTTTCATATATACTAGTAATGGAGATGGTTTCTTAGCGCTTTCTTTTTCAATTAAATTTCCCTTGGAACAACAATGTGGCTGTTAAATTTGTTTTAGGCCTGACCTCTCGGCAAATTATGCATGTTTGTTATAGCCTGTCGCTAGTATCTAGCGTGGCATAAAATGTTAACATTATATAGAAGGCGAGTTCATACATTATTTCTCTATCTTCTGTTACTTCTCGCCCTTAAACTTTCCTTTCAGCCAACAATTATCCCAAAAAAAATTACAAATTCAAGGTTTTCAAATGTAACAAAGCATTTCCAGTTTAACTTAATTTATTCTATTTCTATCATTGGTCCTTTGCTGAAGTCAATGGTCAAAGTATGAAGTGGAAAAAAGAGGGAACTACATTATATGCAGCGAAAAAAATAAGATGAAGATCTTACACAAGCAAACTTAATATGGCATCAATATACCTCTACTTGTTAATGTGGAGTGGTAACTTGTGAATATTCACACAACTTTAGGATATGTTTAAGTGGGGAACTTTTATTCTGGAAGCTAATAAAAACCTACTCGAACAAGATACAGGTGGTTTCAACTGTACTAAATGGGACTGATTCTGAGATTTCAAGTACCTTTGACTTTCTTGATGAATTATCAGCTTTCGGTGCCAGGCTTCCATTTACTTCTTCAGCAAATTTTTCATCAGCTAATTCTTTTAACAATTTCTGCACTTCTGTTGGCTGCAGACTTGAACTTTGAAGCTGCTTAATGTGAATTACATCCTTACCTCCCATCTTAACCCCAACAATGACATGGGTGCCATATTTTTCAATAAACCTGAACACAAAATATTGATACTCAAGATCTTATTGAATGCAAAATATTGATACTCAAGATCAATATTTTGACACAGTTTCCCAACTTTTCATTGGACACATCCCTTGATGTGCCTTAAAGAAACAAAGAATATAAAAATAATAAAAACATGTCCTAAATTCTCCAACTACAGGAACAGACTCAATGTATCCATATTATTTTTCGGTGAAAAGTTAGTTTAAAGTATGCAAACTATGTAAACATACTTCAAGGTTTCAAACGTCTATGTAGTTAATAAAATATTACAAGTGATGAATCATAGGTAACTGCACAATGCATACGGGGTGTGGCTAATCTCAGCATTAAGCAATAGGAGAAAACCATCAATGCTACTTAACCATCATCAAATCTCAAAATCAATATGCTAGGGATGGCACCCCCACGCAGCATTGATGAACGTGGTGAGGACAGGGAACATGGTCCCTCCACCGAATCTCTTTCTTTTTTATTTAAATTGCATTTAAAAATAAAAATAATATTAAGCTCCCGTTTAGCCCACATTAAACTTATAATACATTTTTCTCCCTCTTCTTTTTAACCACACATTCTCCAATAAAATAATATTACACATAAACCAAAAACTTTTGCTTCTTTTTCAACCACACACACCCAAAAATAAAACACTATTCCAAAATTAATAACATCAAATAATGGGGCCAAACGGGGGATAAAAGTAAATAATTAATTCAATGGGACGGTATAAGAAAATTTTTTTAATCCCTGTCCCCATTGCCATCCCTACAACATGCATAGAATGACCAAGAAAATTTGAACATTACTCTCTTAAGTACATTGAGCACAGAAAACTACCTTAACGACAGAGCATATACATGGCAATAACAAACTACCATGAATGAACTTCTTTCAAGGAGCTTCTAACAGTAAGAAACAACAGAAGAAAGCTTCAAGCTAATTATCTTACTCAGCCAGAGCAGCAGGATCCCATGAAGAAGGTATTTCTTGCTTCACTTGATCAGATAGAGTTATTTGAGATCTTGCCAACTCAATTGTGTACAAACTAATGAACCAACCGTCAAGAGCAAGAAGTTTAGTGGTAGATACATCCTTCTGCCAGCAACCCTTATAGCCAAACATTGCATTAAAAAGACCAGAAGGTATTTTACCCGACAAAGACAATTCCTGGTTAAAATGCTCTGACATCTGCATATATTCAGATAAAAGAGAAGCCATTAGACAAAAATGAGGGATCCACGCTGTAAAGGTTAGAATTCATCTCAAACGTGATGTTTCAGAACAAAGGCTCCCTACTAACCAAGCACAGCACTGAAGTTGAATAACTCTCTGCTATTCTTATTTGAGAGGGATTATTGACTACCAGAGTTAAAGATAACATTTTAGTCCATTATATTAATCTGAAATTCGTTCTCTTGTTACCCAGACACAAATACCAAATTTTCTCCAGGACATTGATTTGTTCCAAAATGAGGGAAGTAAGAGTTTTTTAATTTAACATAATCGAAATTGTCGAAATGTTTTTAAATAAAGTAATAAACATATAAATAGCTTCGACTTCATGGTTTCTGATATTAAACTTCAAGGATCAATTACCGGCCAAAATAGAAACTGACTGATACATTTCAACAATACATGTCCACATACTATTAGTACGTGACATTTTATTTTATTTTTGTGCGTGTAACTTGCAAAATTGCAATGCTCTGTCAGAATTATATGAAAGTTCTCCTAGAATGGAGAGAATTGCCCATCAGAAAGCCATTCAGGTTTATCCCAAAACCAAGGCTTGGATCAACATCTTAGGAAGACAACCTTCTCAAATAAATGTCAACCCATGTCACAGGAAAAGAACTAGTAATGGATTTAAGGAAAAATGTTTTAACATTTAAGAAATATCAAGAATAGAAAGTAGGTCATTATAGGCAAAATATTTATCAATTAAACTCCAATACCGTAATTCAGAGTAGGTCACAGTTGACTTCCAATTTTGAATACAACAACCAAGTTAGGACTCTAAAGACCAAAATTAAGCTGCACTTGCACCCTTAACCAATGGGATTGATTTTCTATCAAAGGGGGAAAAAGAAATATTCACAAAACCGGTGGTGGTGGCAAAGAAAAGGTGGGAATTTTCCTTTAGCTACAACTCATCAGAGAACAACGATGAACGATCCGTATATGATAATCTGAATGTTGATGTTTATAAAATTACTGTTCTATTCCAATTTGGTTTCCACCGCAATGAAGAATACGGAATACCTGTTGTAATTTTCCATACCGCGATGATAATTACTTTTTATTTACTTCTATATGGGTAAGATTTTGTAAACTTTGTTTCAGTTTTCTATATTCAAATTTCAAAATTAGCAAACACCACAAGTTATCATAAATATTTTTCCTAACATCAGCATAGTTATTGCTAATTTTCTATTACAAATCAATTGCTCAACCCTTTCCAGCTCAAACCAATATGTGCAATTGAAAAAAAATACAAAATGAAAGTTCTACGTTGAAGGAAATGACCTGATTGAAGGATAGAGTATCGGAGCGAAACCTGGTGCGTTCACCTTTATCGCACTTGATGGAGGCTGATACGCCAGGGACAACCACGCCGCCAGGGACCACCAGGTCCTTTCTTCTGGTTCGGTCCAGCTCGATCAGACCCGTACCCTTTGGACCCGCTTTGCACGCCAATAAGCGGATATCCGACGTCAGATCGTACCCGAAGCCTATCACCGACACAGCCTTCTCAGCTGCCGTCTGCGGGTCCATTTGATTAGGATTGTACGCCATGGAAGAGACGAAATTGAGGTAGTTTGAATTAAGGTTTTGGAGTGGTTTGTTGCTTAGTTGGAATTGGAGGCAAGTTGGAGCCCAAATACGAAATGCTAAGAGCACTCCGATGGGAAGTAAATTACTAAAATAGCCTTGTCAAAAAATAATTAATCACGAGGATGAGATTATCTTGTTGGGTCAGATTGAAACTTGGGGTTGATCAACCATTTTTCAGTATTTATTGGTTCATAAAATAATTTGACTTTTATGAAATGACAAAATTAAGAAACGAAACGTCGTCTTTTTCACGCCCAACTCTAAATCCTTTATTACCCTTCCTCATGCCCCTAGGCCTTCTTGCTACATTTTATAAATGAGGATTTTAAAATGCAAGTATTTGTGCATATATGTGTGCGGACAAAGGTTGTGGAGTTGGGAGACGATGCATAAATGGGGGATGAGGGGAAAAAGCGACGCAGATTGTGGTGGTCGAAAAGGGATCGTGAAGATGATGGATCCATTGCAGGCTTACATGATGGATTGAGGTGAGTTGCGAGAGTGTGAAGGGAGATGAGATACATAGAGGGT
The DNA here is from genome assembly GCA_903798355.1 of Fraxinus baroniana. Classification (NCBI taxonomy): domain Eukaryota; kingdom Viridiplantae; phylum Streptophyta; class Magnoliopsida; order Lamiales; family Oleaceae; genus Fraxinus; species Fraxinus baroniana. The sequence goes on along the minus strand of CAIGRO010275440.1, from coordinate 3,556 downwards.
TGTTACGAGGTGAATGAGAATGAGAATTTGGATCGTGGATTGAGTTGGGGTGTAAGGAACGAGATGACGATTTTCCTTTTTATTTTGCTTATAATTGTAATATCAAGAAAAAAATGATTTTTCTTATTTTATAACCACACATGAATACGAATAATATGTTCAAGAATAGAATGTTGAAAAGTTCAATGACGAAAATGAAAGAGGGGCTAGAATTGTAAAAGTAGTCAAACAATGTGGACCCTTCATACAATTTCATAAAGAAAAATCAATAAGGAGAAGGGCAATGCTTTTCCTTTGGGGTGGAAATATAAGTTTCGAGTTCAACGTTTGAAAGGGTAAACGTTCTACTTCGTGCTGTTGATTTTGACTCCGAATGTGAACGAAAGTTGATGAATTGTAGGCGGCGGCTGGCGGCTGTTTCCCGGTAAATTATGACTGGCAGAATCTTATTAGGGGAACCATTTACGAAGTCGCTTTTGTCGTCCCTAATTCCCATTTATTCACAATTCACCGTATATATATAAAATGAAATAAAAACAGCTATATTAAACTTGTGTTTGAGGTTAATTTTTTTTTTTTTTTTTAAATTCATTTTTAACCGCACATTCTTTTATAAAATAATATTACACATTCAATTGGGACTTTTGTAGATGATGACTTTTGTATATTTCGTGGATTTTTAGATATTTGTATGACATTAGTGAAAATCTTTTGTGGATTTCTAAACTTTTATTTTAAAACTTTTATAAACTTTTGTACAATTCAAAATTATCAGGTAATGATTCTCACAATTCTCCTCCTCGTTTCCCTTTCCCTTTCCCATTTCCATCCTCATATTATAAAAATAATAATAATAATAAATATAGATATAAAAATTTCTGACCTTAATTAATTAAATAATAATAATAATTTTACATATAAAAAATAAATTTAATATTCAGTATTATTAATATAATATACCTTTAGCTCCGTTTGGTAGATATTTCTTAGGCATTTTTAGCATTTTTTTGACCGTTGGAACAGTAAGTTGGCCATTGCAGCCCTTTTTTTTTTTTTACTCGACAGCATGTGAATTCTCCAAAACGACACTTTCAACATACGGTGAACTAAATATTTTATAATTTAATTTAAAATAAATATTTTTCAAAGAAAATAAATGAAGAAAAAACAAAACTTTGTAAGAATACAATTTAATTTTTAAAATAGAAATAAACAATAAGAGAGAGAAAAAAATAGAAACTAATATAATCAATCAAAAATAAATTTTAATCCTAAATCTAATGATCGTAGAAGGGAAAAGGAAGTAAAACATTGAAAAAAAAATACATATTAATTTATTTTTTTAAAAGTCTCTCAAAATCCTCTGATTAACGAGAGACAAATTTTGAGTTTAAGTATTTTCTTCTTAAAAGTTAGTACCATAGAAAGTCATCAAAATTTAAATACCCCAGGACTTATATAGACTTCTAAAAAGATAATTGAATACCTCATGATTTTTAGAAACATTTTAAAAGTTTATAAAAATCTCAATTCAACACACCAATACTTTTAAAGTCTTCAAAAATTTACATTGAATACCCCCTAAACTTTTTAAATCTCAAAAAGTTATTAAAAGTTTCAAGTGAATACATCATCCGTAATCACACATTCTCAAAAAAATCACTATTTCGAAACCGCACCCCCCCCCCCTCCCAAAGTCAAATTTCAAAGTTTGCCGTGGGAAGAAAAATAGAGAGAATTTTGACTAGATTTTACAAGACTTGTATCTTAGGGTCTGTTTGATTACAAATGAGACAAATATGTGGAAAAAGATGAATTGTAGGGAATTGAACTGTCTAGAAATTTTTTTATTAAGAATTATAATTAATTATGTTTGATTTCTATAATTTTTCACTGGTCCGTTTGGGGTTGTTTTTCATGAAAATTGTCAATTAAAGGGATAAAATTTATTAGAATATGTGATAAATTGTTTGGATTACCAAAAAGTAAAAAAAAAAATCGAAATTTTTTTATATTCATTTGGCTTTTTTCATGCAAATTGTCAATTAAATGAATATATTTTTTTTACCACTGAGTTTGGAATTTGTTCCAATTTAAAAAAAAATGATAGAAAACGGATTTCCACCAAAACCAAAAGGAAAACAAATCCCACCAAAACAAGGAAATTAGGCGCGTGAGGGTGGTGGTGTAAAAAAATTTTCCGGGCAAAATATTGGCTATCAAATAGCCAATAAGTTGGAGAATGGAAAAAAATTTCCAAGTTCCATGGAAAATGAGGGTGATCAAACATGGCTTTACTTGAATTACTTCTCGATGTTTATAGACTAGCCTAGGGGTTGAGGGTATTTTTGACTTTTTGATTTGTCATCGTACCGATTTAACTTGAATAATTATATTCACACCACAATTTTAAATTCTCGCACCACATTTTAATTGCACTTGAGGTTCTTAATGTTTTCTCATTATAGCACTTATGTTTTTAACGATTTTTTCGTATCATTTTTATACTAAAGTTTTTTATTAGTTAATGCATTTTGTAATAATAACAGTTTTATATCGTAAAACAACTTATTTTCCCATCATATTTTAAAAAAATTAAATAAAAAGTTCAAAAAAATAATTTTCCCTCATTTTAAAGTATGAAAACAAAATATTTTTTATATAAATTATCATCAAGAACGAGACATATTAATTAATGGAAGTTTGAATTGCATATACTTTGGCTTTGAGAGACTTTTAAAAAACTTATAAAGGTCTCAATTGAATACACCAATAGTTTTAGAGAGTATTTAAAAATTTACATTGAATATCCCTAAACTTTTTAAATCTCAACAAATCATTAAAGTCTCAATTGAATATATCCTTAAGTTAAAAAAAAAAAAAAAAAACTTTTTATTTTTAATCATACCTTATTTGAAAAATCAATATTACAAAACACGCACTCCCAAAAGTCTCCAAAGTCAAATTTCAAAGTTTGGTGTGGGAAGAAAAATAGAGAAAACTTTGACTAGAATTTACAACTTATTTATACCTTACTTTAATTACTTCTCGATATTTATAGACTAACGTAGGGATTGAGGGTATTTTTTGACTTTTTGATTTGTCAGGTACCATTTAACATGAATAATTATGTTCACACCACAATTTTTAATTCTTGCACTACATTTTAATTAGATTTAAAGTGCTTCATCTCTATTCATTATAACACTTGTGTCTTTAACGATTTTTTATATCATTTTTATACTCAAATTTTTCATTAGTTAATACATTTTGTATTTGATAATAATTTTATATCCAAAAGTTCTTAGAAGTGACGTAAAACAACTTATTTTTCATCATATTTTAAAAAATAAATAAAAAGTTCAAAATTATTTTTTTTTTTCCTCATTTCAAAGTATGAAAACAAAATATTTTGATATAAATTATCATCAAAGACGAGACATACTAATTAATGGAAGTTTGAAGATAAGAATTCAACAAAAAAAGTTACGAAAATAATTTTTACAATGAGCAAAGATTGAAAAATTTAATTACAATTAAAATGTGATGTATCAAA
>CAIGRO010275343.1:0-16317 GCA_903798355.1 Fraxinus baroniana | reverse complement strand
TGAAGTTTGAAATTTCTTTCACGAACGGTCACTGTATTTTGAGATTTTTTGGGCAAGTTTGAGGCAATTTTTCGGCAATTTTCGACTACCAAAATCGTCAATTTCGGATACCGTTGGAAAGTCTACGATGTCCTCTTCAATTATCACCAAAAATCTCTCCAAAAATCTAAGTGATTTGACCGGAATATACCCACGAAGTCGGCAACCGAAAATTGTGAAAATTTGCCCATATTTTCAGATTCTTTTGGACGAGTTTGCGGCAATTTTTCGGCAACCTCCGACCACCAAAACCGTCAATTTCGAATACCGTTGGAAAGCCCACAATATTCTCTTCAATTATCACCAAAAATCTCCCCATAATTCCAAGGGATTCGGCCAGAATAAACCCACGAAGTCAGTTACCAAAAAAGTTCGAAAATCTGCCCAGTTTGGGTAGCTGATTTCGTGAGTTTATTCCGATCGAATCACTTGGAATTTTGGGGAGATTCTTGGTGATAATTGAAGATGACATTGTAGACTTTTCAACGGTATCCGAAATCGACAATTTGGGTGGTCGGAAGTTGTCGAAAAATTGCCTCAAACTTGCCCAAAAAATCTGAAAATCCGGGCATATTTTCACAATTTTCGGTTGCTGAATTCGTGNCTCAAACTTGCCCAAAAAATCTGAAAATCCGGGCATATTTTCACAATTTTCGGTTGCTGAATTCGTGGGTTTATTTCGGCCGAATCACTTGGAGTTTTGGGGAGATTTTTGGTGGTAATTGAAGAGGACATTGTGGGCTTTCCAACGGTATCCGAAATCGACGATTTTGGTGGTCAGAAGTTGCCGAAAAATTGTCTCAAACTTGCCCAAAAAATCTGAAAATTCAGTGACCATTTGTGAAAGAAATTTCAAACTCCAGTGACCGTTTCTGAAACTTTAAAACTTCAGTGACCGTTTTGAAATTTTCAAGTAACTTCAGTGACCATTTGTGAAATTAACCCTATAATAAAACAATTCCAAATGAAATTTGGATCCAAAGCAAATCCTTATATAAATATTGGTTGATTTGCTATTGTTGGACGTTTTAAGGAGATCATATTTTATTATGTCGAAAAAAGAATTATTTCTTCAACACTTTCTCAAATTATTTATCGTCTATTTATTCGAATATTAAACAATTATCTTATATCAGTTTCTTTGAAACATTTTAAACTTATTTAGAGTATTGTCAGTGTTATGCGAGTCGATTGAAACAAATCTAAAATTGTGTCTAATTACTTATAAAAGTTTGGATATTTATCAACCACCAAGTCAACATGTTTGCAAGGAATTTTTTTATTTTTTTATTTTTTATTTTTTATTTTTGGGGGGTATGAACTTGAACAAGTTTTACCACTCCCTTATTTTAAAAAAGAAGAATTTTTTTTTCATTTGTTTTATTTTTTTAACCTCTCTTCAGCTTTTGACTCAAAAGATTTTTTGGGTCAAAACATGCGCTAAGTTTAGAACATTCGGTATTATCTGATTTCATACGGTTCTTGTTTTTTGAGTATCGAATTTAATTTATTCTCTTCGATGATTCTTGAATTTGTTTACGGTTTCAATATTTAAAACACTTTCGCATTATACATCTCAATTCTAGAATCGAGCACTCTTAATTTAGGTGTTGACAAAGTAAATCGGGCTTCCTAATTTATCATGATACACTTTATTTTACATTTTCACGTATAATAAATAAATGCCACTTAATTATCTTCACTAGTGTAAAGAATTAAAGTTGTATGTGTTAAAAAGTAGCCTTTAGTCTCTTAGCTGGTAATACGCTAGTTTTTGGTAGAAAATAACACTCTCAACTTATTCTTGCATATCTCTTTTAGTTTTAGGCTAAAGTTGCCTTTATTCTCTTAGCTTTACATGGATTAGTCTAAGGTAAAAAAAAAAAAATTCCATTTGAAGATATCCCAAATTTATCTTTTGTACTTTCGAATTTTGTTCCCTTTTCTTTTTTCAAAGGATAGGGGGTTGATTTATCGACTTCGATTTGTGTTAATGATGCGGGCATTTCTAATATTTCCAAGCATATAATTGATGTAAAGTCCTTTTTAAAAGATTCATTCATTAAGAATCTGTTTGGACTGAATTAAAATCTGATTTTAATCTAAGTCAAAGTTAAACAATTAATATTAACCACATATTTCATGGGTCCCGCATTTTTTCGACCACACATTTCAAAATTTTTTATCACAATTAACTAAAAATCTAATTTTAATCCCCACCAAACACTCTATAAATAAGCTTAAGAGCTAAAACTGGTGAGGTCATTCATGACTACAATTTCTAGTTAGGGTCGACCTAGACATTTCGCATAATCTAGTAATGCTACGTAGCACAAGTTTTTGTAAAGATTGAATCCTACCGACGTATTGTTCAATGAATTAAAATGATCGGACAATGAATAAGTCAAGTTCATTGCCACGTAGATTTTTGCTAAGAGTTGTCTGTTAGCTAATTACCACATAAATTAGTGTTAAGACATTTTAATTTCTTTGTTAATTTTGTTCAACACTATTTAATTTATTGTACAATAAATCAGGAATATTTATTACCACTTAGACTAATAATTATAGTTTATTTACTATCAAATTTTAAATTACTAATTTTGACTTATAAATAAATCAAAATTTGAACTGCTTTACTATTTTTCGAATTTAACTAGTTGATTCGTTTTAAAAGCGTGGCATGTTTCACTGCAAGTCGTGTTTAAAGTATTAAAATCTTTGATGGTTTCATTGAAATTTTTTATAAATTATCAAAATTCATTTCAATTATATATTCCATTTTATTCATAAGTACTATTCACTTATACGCTTCTCATTTTTATCTATTTATAAGTTCTTTCCAAACGGATACGTATATGCAATTATAATGAAAGCAATAATTGGGGACCAATGGTGCAATTATTCTCTAAATAATTCCAATTAACAAATTTTATTTCCACGTCATCAATATTGATTGACACGTGTCATATGTTCCCCACAAGTATGGATCTCCGACAATTCCTTCCTCTAAAATTCTAAATCATATAAAATCACACCACCTAAACCTCCACGAAATCCAATCCTCGCTTTCGTCAAAGAAAAACATTTTCTTTTCTCTTTTTTTTTTCGCTCTTTAAACATTTTTATTTTTAGGAAATTTTCTATATAAAATCCCGTAAAGTTTACTTAAAAATAGGCTGAAACATAACGAACTATACGATATTGACACACCAATTGAGCATTCAAAAGGAGAAGGCTTTTTTGTTATTTATTGAAGATTTCACTTGAAGATGCCGCCGGCGGCCAGTGTAGTAGCGCATGGAGATAGGGTACCTGTAAAGGTTGTGCCAGCGGTGGTGCAGCAGCCTCAGCCGCCGGCGGGCGTGGTGATGACTACGGCGTCGGAGGCTTTCGCAAAGGACGCTATAATTGCGTGGTTCCGAGGGGAGTTTGCTGCGGCCAACGCCATCATTGATGCGCTCTGTAAACACCTGAGGCAACTCGAAGGTGGTGTTCCGGCGGAGTATGAATCAGTGTTCAGTGCTATTCATCGTAGGAGGCTGAACTGGATCCCGATCCTCCAGATGCAGCAATACTATTCGATTGCTGATGTCACACTGGAGCTTCAGAAGGTTGAAGCCAAAAAGTGTGAAGAAAGTCAGGAGGATGAAACGAAAATCGAGGAGAAAGAGAAAATTCTAGAAAGCTTTGTCGAGGAGGGTAATGAAAATGGTGGAGTAGAGCCCATGGATGAAGATTTTACTAGAGATGATTCACCTGAAAGTGAGATTACTGATACAGGTAAGTAACATGATCCCAATCTTTATCAACATATATTTCTGCCAAAAAATTGCCAAAATCCACCGATTTTGATACAAAGAGTCTGTTTTTGCTTATGAATCAATATTTTGTGGTTTTTGTTCATTTTGTAATCCATTTCTTCCATTTTTTCTGAACTTTCGTGTCCTTGTATCTTATAGAATTTGTTTTACGGTTAAAATTAAAGTTCAAATCTTGAATCATGGATCAAACCCCGTGAATTGGGGGGAAAAAAATAATCCGAAATGCTCTTCTTTTATTGAATTTGATTCAATTCTTCGATACATCCTCTGTTCTTGGTTTTCTCACTTTCTACTTGCAAAAGAAAAAGAAAATAAAATCTACAAAAACAGAAATTGTTAAGTAAATTCTAAATTAGGTTGATATTTTCCAAGATTGGGAAAATCGAAATGGGGAAGTGTGTCTGTGTTAAAGGCCTGCTCTGTGATCGTCTTATTCGGAGCCCCACCCACCCGATTCACAGGTAGTTTCGGGAAAAGCAAATACCATTATTAATTTATGATAGAGATGAGCTGAATCGGGGAGGTCCACCTGAAGAGCGTGAGGTATCACTGAGAACATTAAATTAAAATTTGTTTGACTATTTATGGGCGGCTTTAATCGTTTTAAGGGACGTCATGGCTGCGTCTGTTTGGATTTCTTTAGCCGGGTAGGCCCGAATGGGACCTTGAAAATTCTGAACCTTTTTTTGGAATATTCGAGTAACTCTAGAGTTTTCAACGAGTTTGATCTGAGTGAACTCGTCCTTGATTGTTGGCCATGTTGTCGGGTGACTTTTTTGTTGCCGTGGGCGTGGGGGGTGGGGGTCCTTACTTCTTAGAGAGGAAGCTAGACGGAATATTCTTTTTATTTGCGTCAACTGCCAAGAAAGGGTTATAAATTCTGTTTGCAATGATGTTACAATTTGGTCCCTAAACTTTTTCGTGATCGCGACGGCAATCCGCAATGGTGGTAGGGAGTGGGCCAGTTGACGAGTAAAGTAAAATCATGCAACAAGTTGGGTGATTAAGATTGTTTCTAACCCTTCGTTTTAATAATGTCAAAAGGAAAAATTAACCAAAAAGTTGTTTCATTTAATTGGATCGCTAGCTTCGTTGTTATGGCAAATTACGAACTATCAAAAGAATTGATAACGGCATATTTGATATGATGCAAGTGCACGCTAGATATAGTCCAATCTTGGGAACAAAATATTATCCTTAAAGTTTATACCACTTTTGTGTACCACTTGTGCTTTTTTTTTTTGGTTCTTAGGTTGTGCTTTCCTATCTTTGTCTTGGTACGATAGTGGATTCGGTACAACAAATTATTACTTTCCTATTGTATAAATTTTTAGAGCATTGCTAGTGGTACATCGAGGTGTACATCACGGTGTACACCCTCCTCACATGGGTGAGGGGCCCGCTCGAATAAAATATTTGAGTGGCCCTCTCATCCATGTGAGGGGATGTAGGTACACTTTTTGATGTACATCTAACATTTTTCAAATTTTTAAAATAGAAGTCGTACATATTTATTTGGTTCACAGTGGTAAATAACATTGAATGGTATAATATATGAGATATTAACTTATCTGTAGACAAGAGATAATATTTAAGGATAGTTGGGTGGCAAGTCCAAAGTCCGAGGTTCAGTGTTTGCACAACCGTCGTTTGTCCCAAGGGAAAGAACAGCTTTTGGCTGACCTTCATAATTGAAAAATAATTATCTGATCAAATTATGACCTCATAATTTATAATCTTGAGATTAATTCAATAATATTAAAGTAAAGATTCAAAGATTGAAGAATCCCTGCTGGCAACTCTACCTCGTGTCACAAATTGCGAGTATATGTTTAGTACACAATATCGAAGCGGCATAAAGCTTTTGCTCAGTTCTAGTCAACAGTTGATATGTTCTCCCCTTTTACCTTCCAAAATTGTACTCTGTAATTTTATGCATATATATATATTAGACTGCTTTTTTAATTATAGTGAAGATACAAAATCCATTCCTTCTCTTCTGTTCTCCAATATAGGATCTCAAGAAGTGCAGCCGTTGCTTGAACATGTCGATATATGTTCTAACCATGAAGAATGTGAGGCGCGTCGTGAGCAGATCAAGTTGACAAAAGGGTTCTTAGCAAAGGAACCTGTGAAAGGCCATATGGTGAGTTTCCATTGCTTATGGAACCTTTAAGCTTAGTGAAACGTGCTTTCAGCTGACATAATATGTTATAATATAGCTGCAAGTGTGCTCATCGACTGATATTACGACTGGCAGGTTAATGTTGTTAGAGGACTTAAGTTGTATGAAGACGTATTCACTGATGTCGAACTCTCTAAATTGAATGACTTTGTGAATGAGCTCCGAGTTGCTGGCCAGAACGGTGAACTCTCAGGTGGATCCTGTGATTCGTGATGCTTTTATAGTTAAACTAATTGTTTCCTTTTGGGCCAGAAGTTTTGAGATTGTAAAGGGCATCTTCTATAGTAATGATTGAAGCAGGTTTGAGCATTTTTTACAGTAAGTTTAAATAATGCTACCTTCTGTTGATTATGCTAGGCCTCCACTGTAACTTAATTGCCAATACATGAGAAGTTGACAAGTTTAAGGTTGTCTGATTTCTACAATGCATCTATTTAACTTGCCGGGTCGTTTATTTAATTCTTGATATGCAGTAGTTTATGTGGTGAATGTTGATTAAATTATTGTATACTTGTATCAGGCGAGACTTTTATACTATACAACCAGCAAGTGAAAGGAAAGAAGAGAGAGTTAATTCAGCTTGGAGTTCCCATTTTCGGACGGATAAAAGACGATGCAACAAGTAAATTGCAGAAGAGTATGGAAGAGTCGTATTTCGATACATATGATCTATATTTGGTCAAAAAAAAAATTTCTTTAATTTTTTTAATAATGTATGTATTCACAGGCTATATCGAGCCAATTCCAGAACTTCTACAAAGTGTCATTAACCACTTGATCCAGTGGCATTTGATTCCAGAAAATCGAAAACCAAATAGCTGCATCATTAACTTCTTCGATGAGGTATAAATCCTTCTTCTTTTCACTTAACAGTGCAATTTAATAGTGTAATTGAATCAGTTTTCTGGTTGTATAGGGGGAATACTCTCAACCTTTTCTGAAACCACCTCATTTGGACCAACCCGTTTCGACCCTCCTCCTCTCTGAATCAGCAATGGCATTCGGTCGCACACTTGTCTGTGATAGTGAAGGGAATTATAAAGGGCCACTCACGCTTTCTCTCAAGGAAGGGTATGTCACAACTTACACATATATCCATGTTTGACACGTGTCCATTATTCTGTCCCATTCAGCGTACTAAACATATCTGTCGTCAATTTGATTCAAAAAAATTTTGACAGGTCACTTTTAGTCATGAGGGGAAATAGTTCCGATACAGCAAGACATGTTATGTGCTCCTCGTCGAACAAGAGGGTGACTGTAACATTCTTTAGAGTCCGGGTGGAGACACAAAATGCTGAGGCAACCCCTTTAACCGGAGCAATGACCTTATGGCAATCCAGTGTTCAAACTCCATACGCAGTCCCAAATGGAACGATTAGCCCCTACGAGGCAGTGGATACGATCCCCAAATGGGGCGTCCTCCGAGCTCCTGTGGTTATGTTGCCTGTGCGTCCAATGGTTTTGAGTCCTCAAAGGATTCCACAAGGCGGGACCGGGGTTTTCTTGCCGTGGACCGTTGGATCAAGGAAACCTGCAAAACATCTTCCACCGCGTGCTCAGAAAGGACGATGTCTTGCTCTACCATCCCCTGTTGAAACTCAGAAAACTCAGATGACTTCTGACCTGGCCATCAACCATGATGGGAAATCTCTGTAATTTAATCTGTTAGCGTTGGCTGTTATACATTTCCTGAGATGCCAATAGGCTCCAGAAATAGTTGAGTGTTTGAAAGTCACACGGATTGTGGATTAGTTTTAACAGAGAGTTGAGTTTGTAGTGTATTGAGTTTCTTGTGGATGCAGTCTTTTTTACATTACCATATATTTGTTACTTTTTTCCTATTTTCTGTTTATCAAGCACAATTAATTAGCTTCAGTTGATTTGGTTGTTTCGTCCATAAAATCTTCTACTTTCTACTGTCAAATGACTCAAATCTATAAAATAGAGAATTATTCACTCCAACAAGAGTGCTTTGAATTTATCAGCTGTATCCAACTGATATAATCTAAGACAACGTTGAAGTTGTGAATTTGCCCTCAGAATGAACTTCTAGATCAGAAGTGATGATTCCATTTGTACTCCACATTGCTAAGGTAATATGGTTTGTGGGTTTATAACCTGTTGGGCACCATCCTCGTCCAAGCCAGCTTTAAGGGTGAAATCTAGCTGATATGGTTGTTAAAAAAGGAATGTGATCCATACATCTCGTCTTTAACAATTAAGCAAGATTTATTTGGTAGTTACTATTTGGGAATGAAGCATGCTTCAAGAAAGGCATATTTATTGTTGTTATCGGGGGAAGTGGATATTTATTCTTGCTAGCTGTTTATACTTTTGACCAGACAAAGGAAAAACCAATGAAACAAGGGCAAAGCTTTGGTTTGAAAAAGAAAGTTATGATACAAGCGAAAGGTCACATCCTGCTTTTTGTTACCTCCACTCCAAAGAATAGAATAGAATCATGCTAACAAGCTAATCATTTTTGTTGATAAAAACACTGAAAGGCTTGAATATTGCCCTGCCTATCAAATTCATTCCAGCAAAAAATGCGGAAAAGGGGTGAGAATTCTCAGCCTATCAGCATTTGTCAAAGGTTCATGAACTTCATTTTCGGTATTTTGAGTCATCCCACTCCTCGTCGATCTGTTGAAGTTCCTATAGAAGAAGGTTCATCAAAAAATAATGGAAAAAGATCCATTAGGCCATCAATGGCTAATGGATCTTCTGGTGCTTCTGAGATTGTAGTTCAATTCAGACATATTGGTGCATTAGAAAATTGGAAGACCCCAGTTGATGATTTTGGTTCTTCCATTCACGTTCCAAAGAAAGATGCATCAAGCTTTCCAGTCGCAGAGAAATCTGATGTGAAAGCTGGAGATAATGGCCTCCAGCAGCAGGGACGGAGCCAGGAGCGTAATCCAGTGGCCTACGAGCAGAAAAATGTTTCTAGGAACAAAGAGAGTACCAATCTTTTAGCTGAAGGAACAAAGTTGAATAAGCCCAATGAAGAGACAAAACCGAAGCCTCTGAGGAGGCCACGGCCTCTTCTGACTGCGGACTCAAACATAAATGCAAAGGCTGAATCATTCATAAAAAGTAGGATGGAAGCGATGGGCAGAGGCTTCGGCTTTGATCCCAAAAAAGACTAATTTTTTTATTTTTTATTTTAATCCTGTTCTGATTCTTGTTTTTGATCCTCTGTCAAGTACCAGAATTGGAGAGATTGGTTTTGATTTCTTATGTAATAAGGTTCTATATGAAACTTTTGTTGCTATAACGTAGAAAATCCCAATAAAGGATTAATTCTACAGAAGTTTATTATTCACTAATGTTGCTGCCATGGTGGCTCATGCTTACTGTAGTATATTGATACGACTTTTCGCAGTTACGCATCTTCTTTTTTACTTGTACGGGATGTATCAACTTATTTTAAAGTTTCATCGTAATGACATACGACAAACTAATCTTCTTTCTACTTGTTCATGAAACGTGCTTTCACGTGTTCAAGCACATGCATAGAATTCGGTAAATCAGTGATGGCCGAGACTTGAATATTTATAAGAAGAGTTTTGTGCTTAGTTTGGACGATGGATTCTATTAGGGCGATTTGTCGTGCAACATTCGTGCCTCTATGTGGTCACGGGTTGTATTAAGGTGAATGGACGTGCAATATTCGTGCTCTATGTTTGAAATAACCGTTTACCATGGTATGAACATTGGATGAGGGGGCACAGAGAAGGAAATGCTGAACATTTCGATCTAATCTGAATGAGCAACGACGAAATGACGAGTACCAAAAGAAGGTTTGTGAATTTTTGGACCCGTAACTTTTCCCATCCTCTTGTGCTTGTGTTGGGGGATGCATCACCAGAAATCAGGCTTAGAACTGTCAACAATGAGTTGATTGTTTACATTTATTGGTCACGATTATTACTAAAAAGTGAAAGTTCATTCATTGTTAATTAGGTAGATAATTACACATTTCTTAGATGGTAATTATTTTCAAATGTTTATGCATTGGGTATAGTGAGCACATAAAATTGAATACATTGAGCGACATAATATATTAATTTAAATATTTCTTTCTTAATACAGTCTAGTGCGACTTGAATTCAACATCCCCTTTATGTTCTTGTTAGTAGTCGACATATATATATATATATGTTATCACTTTTTGTGAGTTAATTTCAACTTTTATAATATTTGTTACTAATATATATGTTATCACTTTTTGTGAGTTAATTTCAACTTTTATAATATTTGTTACTAATATGGGTTTGTAGCAGTACCCATTATAGCATGGAAGCAAGATGATCGTGAGGCGATCACTCGAGATAAACAAACGGTAGATCAATAGCACCAGAAGTAGAACATCCAAATTCCAAAGGTGGCTTATAGAGGAGTCGGATCAATCTATCTCAACTCGACGAAGTTTAGGTAGGTCACCGGTGCGATTGAATGTGGGGCTATTAACCCACATCCGCATGACCGTGCTAAATAAGGGTGCCATCTCCCATATTTCTAGGACGTCATCGAAGGGAGTTGCTACACTAGCTCACACCCCCAACATTCAAACCGTTAATGAAACATCTATAAAATGGAACTTCAGAAAGAAAGGAAGGAATGTACAAACCTTCTAAGAGAAGATTAACGTTATTTTCTCGGTAGAAACAAATAACTCGAATAGTGAAGACTTCTTTTCTCTTTAAACTACTGACTCATCCTTACGTTAGAGTTCTTACAGGGACAAGGTTCTAAACACTTGGGTTCTTTGGAGGGCAATGTATCATATCAATGATGTGCTATCTCATATCAGCATAAGCTACTAAATTAATGACGCCTATTACCGCATTATCTATAGTAACCCCTTTCATCATATTATGTATAGTAATCGGAGGATTTGACTCGACCTACTGTTTTTCAAATGAAAAGACAATCACTACAAGCTCCATCTTAAATCGAGTCAATAACTACTCATAAGTATCAAGATTTTCTCAGCATTTTGGCATCTTATACTACTAATAAATGGCAGCAAAATCTGTCTTAATGTGATTAAGTATTAATTAGGGCACATAATGCAATCTACCAATTAGGTTTAGAAAATCAAATTGGCAGAGAACATCTTTTCATTTTCTTACCTTAATCTTGGGGTAAAGTTAAACCCCCAGAGAGCCAAACACTGGTGCAGAATAAGGGTTAACCCCACCTTTGGTTAGGGAAAACCACGCATATATAAGAAATTCCGTACCACACTTACACAGTGAGCGAGAGAGAACTCGCGTAAGAAAATAGTGTGTGTTTTTTGGACGCAGACAGCGACTGGTGACTACCCCTTTTTAATTCATAACGCTTTGTGAGTACCCTTTTCATTGATTGATTCAACTCTTGCCATTTCTTGATGCGTTTCTGAATTTCTTGATGCGTTTCTGAATTATTAATCTTTGCTATTTGCATTCCTTCTCTTGGGATTCTACTTTCTTCGTGACTATTATTTATTTATTTCTTTTTTGTATTATTTTTTGTTGGGTCTTTGTGCTTTGGCGTGGTGTTTAATTGGTTTTCTTCTTGGGATTTTATGATGGTATTTTTTTTCCCTGTTGGATTTTCTGTATTATTTTTTGCTTGTTTAACTGAGTGGACTTGTCAAATTTTATCGAGAAAAAATAATTTACTCTCTTTTACTGTTATTTTTGACGAAATTGAGTGTAAGAGATGAGAAACACCAAGAAAGCTGTGAATAAAAAGTTAATTCATCTTTTATGCTTAATGAAGTGTTACACTGTGGATATTTATACACAAGAAATTGAATTCATTTTAGAATTGGAAAAGCATTTTCTCTAACTAGAATATGTTGTCATGATTTCTGAAAATGTATTCTCCTTGTTGCTATAACTTGTGGGGTTGGCAAGTTTGCTTTTCCAGTTGCTATGAGTTTATAGTCTTGATTGCCAAGATTTGCTTTTTTGATTGCCCTGAGTTGTGAGATCTTCATTGTTATGTTTGTCATAACTTGTTTGATTGCCAAGTTTGCTTTCTTGATTGCTGTGAGTGGGATTCAACTTTGGAGTTGCGCGATTTGTGAAATTTTGTTCAGACTGCCATGGGTTGTGATGATTCTCTCTATTTGTCCATTGTTATAATCTTCATCATTCATTGTTACAGAATTAAAGACATTATCGGTTTTTGCTCATATCTTCTGTTGTTTCCTTTGTGCCCATTTGAATTACGATATTCTCTCTGAGACAATTCCAGTGGTCTACAAGTTCAGCATTGACGATTATAGTTTTTTTGAGTGGTTCGAGTATCACAGAATTTGTGTGCTGTAAACTAATAGAATGGATGACAGCAGTAATGTTCATGGGAATGTTGAAGGATCATCAGATGCTATGGCCACCGAGAAAGGAAGTAGGAACAAGAGGAAATTCTTATCTGATTTGGCAATAGACATTCCAATTGATGTATCAACCCTTTCTCTGACAGAATTCCCAAGATATGAGTTGTTGGAGGAAAAATTTCGGAATGCTTTGAGTGAGTTGGGGTCGCTCGTGTCAAGGTCAGAAAAGATTGTTGAGGAACCGGAAGTGGAAAAATACCAATCCTCTGATTGGGACGATCCCAATACATGTCAGCTGGAGAAACTTTTAACTAATAATTTACTTGCAACTTTCCGCAGTGCGGTGAAGAAGATTGTTGAATGTGGATACAATGAGGAAACTGCTGAGTGGGTTGTTTTAAATTGCGGCATATACCATGGTCGTAAAGATGCAGTGTCAAATGTTGTGGATGGTGCTTTGGCTTTATTGAAGAGGGAAAAGGAGTTCAATATTCCGAGGCTTCCTGTATTTCAGGATTTACCAAGTTTGGCAGAATACACATTGCTGGAAATGATACATGTTCTTCGGGAGGTTAAGCCATCTTTGACTATTGTTGAAGCAATGTGGTGTATTTTGCTATGTGATTTAAACCTCTTAAATGCATGCGCAGTGGAGCGAGATTCTTTGGGTTGCATTGGTGGAATTTGTGGGCCTATAGTTCCTGGAGTAAACTCTGAATCTACGTTTTTTGAATCTAAACCTGAGGCGTCTGACTCCAGCCATTCAAATACTAACAAACCACATAACCCGAAACAGTCAATCCAAAGTTCTCAACCCAGAAACCTTATTGCGGGAGCTGTTCCTCGGTTACCAAATTCCAACACTTCCCGGCCTAGTGAAGTGGCTAACCCTAAGAAAGGAAGTTCGTCTTGTCGTCAAGATGCAAAGGGAACGTTTTCAGGCATCACTAGGGAGCATATTCAGGCTTCATCCCAAGCAACAGTTTTGGATGAAAAATCTGGGGGTGGTAGAAAAGGACCGTCAGGTAATTCCAAGAGAGACATGCTTCGACAGAAAGCATTTCACTTTGAGAAAAGTTACAAGGGTCGTGTGTCTAAGGGAACTTTCAAAGCAAAGGTTGCTGCCTGGGGCAATATGGTATTGGACAAGACTTTGAAATCACAATCTGATTCTTCTAGTGTTGTAATGAAGAGTCATCACCCTTCGAGCAATTCAGTTTTAAGTGTACCTTCAAGCATCTCGCCTGTTAAAGATACAAGGATCACGCCTAATAAAGATACTGATGCATTACCTGCAAAGGACTCTAAATCTCCTGCTTCGTCAGTCCCTGAATCCAAACTTCCTTCTGACGCCAGAGTTGACGTTTCTGGTCCTTCCAGGGCTACTACTGATTACTACGCAGCAATCCCATACGATGAATCTCTCCAGAGTCATGTCCCTCAAGATGACAAAGATGAAACCTTACTGATACTAGTGCCCCATAAGCGAGTACTTGAGAAGGAGCTCCAAGGCTGGACAGATTGGGCCAATGAGAAGGTTATGCAGGCTGCTCGGAGGCTGGGGAAGGATCAGGTCGAGTTGAAAACTTTGAGGAAGGAGAAAGAAGAGACGGAAAAATTTAAGAAGGAGAAGCAATCTTTGGAGGAGAATACCGTGAAGAGGCTTTCTGAAATGGAGTATGCATTGTCTAATGCCACTGCCCAGATTGAGGTGGCTCACTCCACTGTTCGCAGGCTTGAAGAGGAGAATACTGCATTGAGGAAAGAAATGGAGGCTGCAAAACTGCAGGCTCTTGGATCTGCCACTAATTTGCAGGAAGCTATGTTGAGAGAGCAAGAGGCTCTGAAGAAGTCCCAATCCTGGGACGTGCAGAAGGGATTGTTTCTCGAGCAACTGACGAACCTAAAACGCCACGCTGCTGAGCTGCAGAATCAACTAGAAAAGACTAAAGAACGAAAGGACCAGTTCAAGGTATACTCTTCCTAGGAATAACAGTACCTATTTATATACCTTCTGCATATTTAATGGATTGTTAGTGCATAAACTCATGGTTCAGATATTAGTTGTCTGAAAGAGTTCCATTGTCTACCAGTCTGTCCCGTCAGATGTTGCATTTACACAATGGTAAAAATAGATGCACAAAAAATGACAAGCATCCATCACATGTACGTAGGCGCGCACACACACACAGTGATTAAGACATAGGAATGCGGCGACATATATTGGCACTGAGGTTGCTTCTGTTTCTAGTCAAATTCATTTGGGCATGTGAAATCTCAGAATTGGAGAGTTTAAGTATGGGTTCTATTAGCAGTTTGCATGAAAGAGATTGCCTTCGACAGCTGTCATTTAATTTGATTGCCTTGTATTAAAGCTTAAACTTATTCACAATAAATTTCAGATCCTTTGGAGGCAAGAAGAAAAAGAAAAAGGCAGAGCTGTATCTCGAATTGATTTCTTTAAGAATAAAAGAGAAGATGAGGATGTCTTAGCAAAGGCAGAGGAGGAAGACTTGAAACAAGTGGCAGAGCTAGATGCCCAAAAGTGTAAAGACGACATCAAGAAGCTCGAGAATATGATCTCTGAATTGAGATTTGAGTCTGAAGCTTCAAAAATAGCCGCAATGAAAAGGGGCATTGATCTGGGTTATGGCTCTACTTTTCATGGAGGTCAGTATACGAGGTTGTCCACCTTTCAGGATAATTTTGGGGCCGCAAGTGTCAAACCCGAAAGAGAGTGTGTTATGTGTATGACAGAGGAAATTTCAGTGGTTTTTCTCCCTTGTGCGCATCAGGTTCTTTGCACCCAGTGCAACATCCTGCATGAAAAGCAAGGGATGAACGATTGTCCTTCTTGCAGAACACTGATCCAGAAGCGGATCTCTGTCTGTTATCGTGATTCATAATCCTTCAACAGTATATAGTTGGAAACTGGAGCCGGGCTGTCTGAGGAACGATGCAATGATCTTGTTCAAGGGGAGTTGAAATCGTTTTATTTTCATCTGTCCCTATTTTGGTTGTCAGTTTCTACCTTAATAGGGAAAACAGGTTAGAAAATTTAGAAAAGACATAATAAATGTTTTAAGAGAGTAATGCAGGGAGTTAACTTGGTCGATTTGTTGTTACCATAGATCAGATTGTACATTTTCTGTTACAATATTTTCATCGTTCTTTCTTGCCATTCTCAGCAGAAATCACCTTGAAATTTTACTTTTATATGTGGCTAGTTTCTTGAGGGTAAGTTATGTTTCTAGGCAGGTAATTCTACAAAGGTAAATAATCAAATATATCACTGATGAAATGATAGGGAAAGACAATTGGACTTGAATAAAGCTCTTTTGTTAGAAAATGTTTTTGACATCTTGATTGACCTACATTCACATGCTCGTGGAACCCAGCATGAATAAAAAATGCCAAAAATGTTCCCCTATCGTGGATGTGTTAGGCAGGGTGTCAAAACCTCCCTGGCATCATAGCATGATTGCTTGGACTTTGGTAGACAGTTCAAAGTAAAGTCATGAAAGCTAATGATATAATATGACATGTTTGTACGAGTACTGTGATTGGATTAGGCCTGCACAAGTTGGAATTGGCTGAGAAGATGCTCAATAAAATTGAAAGACACGTAACGTTTACGTGTATTCATTAAATCTATTACTAATTTGAAATCTTGACTGATTATATATTTAAAACTCCTTAAAAGGACTCGTGAAAACAAAGTATTAAATTATTAATATATATTTGGGGAGAATTGTATGGTTGAAAAAGAATAAATATTTTTTTTTACGCGTAATATTATTTTATGGAAAAATACGTGATTAAAAAATGGAAAGACAAAAATGCATTTTTGACTTAGTTATTCAGTCATACCTTTGAATATCAAATAATTTAACAAAAGAGCCAATAGCGTCGATATGTCCGAGTGGTTAAGG
>CAIGRO010275337.1:0-11781 GCA_903798355.1 Fraxinus baroniana | reverse complement strand
CTGACAACTATTTTTAAATGATGTCATGTATGTGCTCTCTGTCTGATTACATTTCAAAACACTAACATATCTTCAAAAAAAACAATACCCGTGCATCGCGCGGGTGAAAACTAGTGTATAGAAGAAGACATCTGCTATGAGATTGTCAGATATTGTGGTTGGACTGATTGCAAATTACCGTTACAATGTTCGGAATTTTTTATTAAAATATGATAAGAATGTTGTATTGTTCAAGGCTGTGTAACAACAACCGCATCACACGAAAAAAATTGTTCAATATTTGGATTACTCACATGATGTCATTTGAAACGGAAGAAAAAATTTATTCTTNTTGTCAGATATTGTGGTTGGACTGATTGCAAATTACCGTTACAATGTTCGGAATTTTTTATTAAAATATGATAAGAATGTTGTATTGTTCAAGGCTGTGTAACAACAACCGCATCACACGAAAAAAATTGTTCAATATTTGGATTACTCACATGATGTCATTTGAAACGGAAGAAAAAATTTATTCTTGAAAACCCTTTTTGAATCAAAATTATGGTGTAACGTGTATCCTACTATATTTCGGCCATGGAATGCTTGAAATTCCAACAATTCATAGAATAATTAAGAGCACGTAAAATGTTTCCATCCGCCAACGTGCGGGACCTCACATTCCTAGTAGCAGAATATAGAGATGCATATTTAATTGAGAGCAAATACGAATAGCGGAATAGGCAAACTTACAAAAATCAAAATCAATGAAAACTATTAGAATCGATCTCTTGCTCATAGCAAGCGGGAAATATTTTGTCCATTGATGAGGGTCTAAAATCCCGATGAAGTGGCAATGGGAAATATTTTGTCCATGGACCTTGCTTCTTGGCCCGGTCAATGACCTTGACCAATTGGCTTTATCCTTTGTCCATTGGTGAGGTCTAAAATACCGATGAGGTGGCACAACCACATCTTACGACCTCACCGGCGGACGTGAGATTAGTCGTGTGGAAACTATTACTGTTCTTATATTATTTTATACATTGACTGATGGAAGAAAAGTTATGAATCACCATACATGTCTACGAATATTTTTATTTTATTCTTTGTCAATAGTTTCTACTTTCTAGAAGCTCTCTTTCGTAATTGAGCACGGTAACTTTAGATAAACATTTTTTTCGCAAACTTACGCAATTCCCACATTTTTCAACTTGGAAAACTTCCATCCTACGAGTTGAACATAGTTTAGAAACAATATGATTTTTCATTGCTAAGGAAAAAGTTCCAGCATCCAATCAACTACCAATTAACAATTTTTAATTAAAAAAAAATATGTTACATACTAGACCTTCCTCATTTTTCTAGTATCGCGAAACCAATTAAAATCAATGACATTTCACAAACAAACGCAAGATAAAAATAGCCTTATAATGCAAATTGCTACTCTTTCCAATCTTACAAACAAAACCATTCACCGCTCAAAATCACAATTAGTTACGGTCACCGGTGGGCCGTGACCAGTGTCTCTATAAACCTCAACCCATCGAACCTCGGCGCAAATTTATTCCTCTCCGACGATGCGATAAGTGAATTTGTTGGTGTAGCCTTCAAAGAAGAAAATAATAGCGCAAATTTAATTAAAAGGCTTTAAACAAGAAACATATTTAATAATTGCTTCTAGCTGATCAAAATGTAAAAGGATGAATAAATTTAAATTTCCTAACAAAACGAAGATATTTCTGAGATAATTACCGACGACAAACATAGAATTGTTAGAAATTGTACAATGTTACAAGTCTCCAAAAAAAAAATCAAATAGACCGGGTTAGTAAATTAAAGAAATCTTAGATTCAATCAATTAGCAAATAAATCTTAAAAAATGAAATTGTCATGTAAATCGTGAAAATTTGTGTTAATGCAAACACAAGACAGACAAAGAATTACCTGACGGGAGGAAGAATTGAATGTTACATCACGGCAACCACCGGCACGTGAGGAGAGCACAGCGGTGGATGCGGCGACCATCGATGCGACGAGAGTGCAAGAACCTTTCATCTAGAAGACGTTGAATGATGCGAAGCGTAGATCTGTGTGAATGCAGTGGACGAAAACCGACGACGTGCCTTCGCCGGATCTCGACCCGCCTCCGTTCTATTCCCTTCGTCTCTACCTCCACAATATTTTAATGAGGAAATTATTCATCATGGTTCGGGTTTCTTTTCCGGGTTTTATATCATAAGGTACCGAGCGAGTACTGGGCCCAAATATCACTACACGCTTTCCATATTTAACCCGATTTAATTTTAGCTATAGTTCCGGTGATAAATTGCACGATAGGCCACGTAGATCCTACGTTATTGCTTCCACTAATATTGTGACGCGTGTCAAAAGGCCCATTTTGCTCTTGGAGATGGAAAACGACGCCTCGATTTGATGACAAACTGCCTAGTAGGATTGAAAGCAACCATGAATAGCACTACTAAAAAATTATAAATATTATAAGCATATGTTTTTTTTAAGTAAAGTCAACCGTTCATTTTAACAATGTATTTGATAGGATTCATAATTTTTCAATTAAATATTTCATTAGCTTTTATTATTATTTACTAAAATTTTGATTTTAATCTCAATTAAAGAGAGGTTAAATTTTTTTATACAATTAAAATATGTTGTAAATTTTATGAGATAATTATTATAACTATTTAATCTTATCAAAATATTTAAATTATTATCTCTTGTTCTTCTCTATTAAGAATATGAGATATTAATTGAATTATTGCGAGCGGAACGAATGATCCATTGAGCGGAACGAATATTTAAATTTTTTTTTCTCTCTGTCGCATTCCTATCATCAACATTTTATTAGTTAGCACATTTTATCTCTGATGATAACCATTTCTATCGAAAGGTCCATTGAGAGAGATTAACACTACTTATTTGAACACCATCTACAAAATAATAATAATACAAAAGTGCGAAAAAAATGTTTGTTTCCTCATTTCAAAGCATGGAAAAAAAGTATTTTGACAAATATCATCATCAAGGATGAGAGATGCAAATTAATAGAAAGTCTAATTAAAATTAAATGACAAACATTAAAAGACACAAGTCCTTGAGTGCAATTGAAATGTGTTGCAACACAAAAATCTTTAGTGCCAACATTACCGCCCTTTCTATTTCAATGTCAACTA
The DNA here is from genome assembly GCA_903798355.1 of Fraxinus baroniana. NCBI lineage: Eukaryota > Viridiplantae > Streptophyta > Magnoliopsida > Lamiales > Oleaceae > Fraxinus > Fraxinus baroniana. Next base: position 8,608 of record CAIGRO010275337.1, on the reverse strand, counting down.
CACCATCTCTTATAAAGCATTGACACGATATTTAACTAAATTGTCATAATTAATTAGCATTAAAAAAACTGTATTTGACAGATACACTATCGACTCACTTAATATTATCAAAATAATTCATTGTGGCAGGAGAAAACAAACATGTACATAAAAATATACTAACTAAAATTTATTTATATGCAAAAAAATCAAATTATAAATAAGAAATTACTTGTATTACTTATAAGATAAAATATTGCCTTTGTGTGAAGAATTTTTTATAAAGTAAAAATATTACAAATAAGACTTATAAAATATAAAAATTTACTTATAAATAAAAATTATTTAAAAGCACAAAATTAACTTATAATTGTAAAGTTTATTTCTAAGTACAAAAATATTAACTTCAACTTTTAAGTAAATATTTAAATTAAATATTAACTTATATGTAAAAAAATCTTATCCATAAGTAAAATACGACTTATGAGTAAAAACATTTTCATACAAAAAGATTATAAACTGAAAATCTCATTAAAGGACTTATATGTAATTTTATTCTTTTAAAAAACTTTCAAAATCGGTGGATAATAATCTTCTAAATATAGATTATACTATTTTTAAAAATAATTACTAAAATCACTTAAAAGTGGTCCGCTTATAAACGCTCAAAATTAATACTTTAAAAAATGCTCAAAAACGCTACCACAAAACTCCCAAGCAGACCTTAAAGGTACTGCGGTCGGATGGTCCCTAAGAAGGTGGAATCGATGCAGATGAACTTGCTAGAGGATGTCCTTAACGTGTACTCACTATAGTGTTTTTGTAGTGTTTTCCATAGACGAAGCTAATAATGCTACCAAAAGTCACACAGATGAATATATATCCAAGCCTAATGACAAAGCTTGAGTACGAACAAAACTTTCAGTAGGAATACTACCGGCCTACCCAAATCGATAACAAGTCATTCGCCAATGGGAAATTGATCTCATCAAACCCCTAGCCAAAGGGAGAGGCAGCACGAGCTATGTCATCGTTGTCATCGATTATTTTACAAAATGGATAGAGGTTAAACCACTTACTAAAATCTCATAACCAATACTTCTAAGTTCACGTGGAAGAATATCATTCGTTGGTTCAACATTCCCTACTCATTAGTCTTTAACAACGGATGACAATCCGATAACAAAAAGGTCATAGAACTCTATGAAAAGCTTGGAACAAATAAATACTTCTTAGTCGCACATCACCCTCAAGTTGACAGTCAGGTCAAAGCCGTTAATAAGACTACCAAGTACACCCTCAAAAGAAAGCTCGATATATCTGAGGATGCTTGGGTCGATGAGTCCCCTCATGTATTATGGAAAATCCAATCAACGAGCTCTCCATGGCGAATATGCCAAAGCAATAAGCCTAGGAGAAGTGAACTCCCCTCACCTCGTCATATTCATTTCAACGAGATCACAAATGACGAGTTGAGAAATGAAGAAGTCAAATTTTCTCGAAGAGAGAAGGGACAAATTTCAAGTCAAGTTTGCTTCGTACCGATTAAATATGACCTGATATTACAATGCCAAAGTCTCCATTGAAATTATTGGATTATCGTAGTAGAATAGCGTTATTAATGCAGTCGTTGAATCCTTCCTTGTTAGGGAACAATGGAGATAGAGAGAGACCATTAGGAAGTCGAAATCGTTTAAGGATGTTGGGGGCACAAGCCCAACGTTGTGGATGTGCCTTCCTCATGGTGCGATTGTCGGGGACCCTGATGATGCTCCGAGCAAGGGAGGCACCTTGGGGGAGAATAGGCCTAGGGTTGGTGGAAATCAGAGTGGTCACCAGGTGTTTGACACCCATTATTTATTTTTAAATTTTTTTCTTCTTTCTTAATTACAAACACATATTTTTCAAATAAAATAATATTATACATAAATTTAAAATTATTCATTATTTTTTAATCACACATTTTTCTATCAATCACTATTCTAAAATTTATAATTTATCAAAATAAGGTGTCAAACACATGCAAAATTGTACCCATCACTTCCTACTAAAAAACATAAAAAAAATTACCAATATTTTTATTATCAAGCTGTTATCAACAATAAATTGAAGAATGAAGATTGATTGCGGCTGATGCACAAATTCTCGAACCACATAAGATCGAAGACCAAAACTGGACAAATTCAAGTTGATTTTTAATAGCATATCCATCTCCCTCTGTTCCATGTCATGACAAAACCTTTGCGTTACAGCAAATGTTTTTGTTGGACAATCCCATACCCGTGACTAAAACAATTCATGTGCCAGCCCCATACGTCACTTGTCCCATTTCCGATACCTAACTAATTACTTGCGAACTCCAAAGCCATTTGCATGTTGTGGACCCTACCACCTTTTTTTCGTTCGCTTTACAGCTATGCACCAGCAAGGAACATCTAAAGTCCATCTGATGCAGTCCAAACGCGCGACTTGCGGGGGACGGCTAGTTAACTAATAGTAGATTATTATTATTATTGCAAGTTAACTAGAGCCTGTTTAATACGGCTTAAAATTCAATTAAAATTGAAAATATGGTCGTTATTGGGTCCCATCAGTCTAATAAAAGTCAACAATAACGACTATATTTTCAATTTTAATCTCTATAAAACAACCTCTAATCTTTTAGTAAAGGACAATTGATTCATTCCTGTTTAAATTGGGATTAGGGGTGTGTTCGGTAAAAATTAAAATTGAAAAATTAATCGTTATAGTTGACTTTTATCAGACGAGTGAGACCCAATAACGACTATATTTTCAATTTTAATTGACTTTTAGCTATACCTAACACGTCCTAGATTTTTATTTTTGTTGTTTATATGTATTGAATTTTTTACCTGCTACTCACAATGGGGATGTGGACCATATTGTCGAAATTTTTAAATACACACGGACCCCGCTCATTATGTTAGAGGGGATAATCCATTATGTACAAATAGATTAACCCTTAAATTTAATACAACTTCGTCGTTTCCAAATTATTTCGAACTAGTTTGAGCTAGATCAGTAAGGAATTCTTTGATTAACAGCCACAAAGAGGTAGATAAACGTAGAAAGAATAAAGATGTATATAAATGTAAGCATAGTCAAATTTTGAGCTATGTTACTTGTAGCATTTTATGGTGCGGTTCAAAGAAAACTAGGATACCTGTTAGATCGTATAGGAGCTATAGTACTAGGACTGTAAGGGAATGTTTCAGTTTGAGTTCCATTTTTGTGAAAAATGAGTCGTAAAATAGTGATTTTTTTAAGAATGTACGATTAAAATTAAAGATAGTTTTAGTAGCTGTCTTGGAGAGATTCTCAAACCAATTAAATCCATTTTTAGCTGTTACCCAGCAGAACAGCAGCCATATTTGACTGCTCCTCTCTAAGATAGTCCCCACATATTGACCGAAACAGTCATTTTTTTTACTTGGCAACGGCTGGAATTGTAATTTTAATTGCAACCAAACAGCTCCTTAAATTTACGTGCAAAATTATATTATTTAGAAAATGAATAATTAAAAATAAGTTTAGAATAAAATGATTTTTTTAGAGAATGAAGTTCAATCAAGGACTTAATAGGCTCAAGTGTACCTAGTATATCTCATATGAATGAGTTGTAATGTGAATGCGACTCCTTGATTAAAAGAATAATGATATTTAACATCAGTCCGTTTTACATTAAATAATAAGTTCAATGAAAAGTAAAATTAAATTATTTATTTAATTATCTCTCATTTAATATCAGATTAGTGTCGCTGGACTAATGTGCTAAATAATATTACTTTAATTGAAATGTATTAGGATTTCCATAATCGAGTATTGGTTAGACTTGATACATGAGATCAGGCCGTCTAGTCTGGTTAGATTGGGTCGGGCCCGCACGTTCATATTGTCGAGTCTAGAGTTGACAGCATTCGACTTTATTAATACTAATGTACTAATCATAATTTATTGATCAATAAACAATACATATTCTAATAATTTCTCGAGTGTATATGATGGATTGATTTATATTCCATTAGTAATGATGGAACTCCTTTTCTTAATGCATTTTTGTCTTAAAAAAAACAAAAAGAAATGACGTGGAAATTAAGTCCCTGTTTGATACACATTAAAATTTTCATTTTCATTCTTCTACTCATTTTCAGCCACACATTCTTCAATAAAATAATATTTTTTATCACACAAATAATTTTTCCTTATTTTTTAATTACATAATCTTTATCAATCTATTATTCCAGAATACATTATTTCAAAATAATGTGGCTCAAACACTCTAAAACTCATGCTTGGTACTGATTAATTTTTAGATTTTAATTTAAATTAAAGTGAATAATTAATTTTAAACATATATTTTATCAATCACACATTTCATTAAATCTAATAAGCGTTTATTAAAATTTAATTTTACGATGGCTAAGTTAGACGGTGGAGGTTGCAGCCGACCATTTTGACTTAATATTTGTATTTCAATGGTCAAATATCGGCTCAAGTTGATCATATCGCAAGCGATGAGAAAGGGTCAGATACGGTTTCTTAGACAGATCTTTTCCTTATTTTATAGTAAAAGCCAAATCAAATGCAGTCCAACGTAACGTGAGCTGTCTCGGAAGTTGCCCTTCTCTTTTCTTTCAAGATTTTTCCACCTTCCTATATAAACAAGTATGAAACTATCCCTCCTTGTATATCCTCCATCCTTTCTCTCGAATATTCATCAAGAAACCAATACCTCGATCAAACCATGAATTCAATATTCAGTTCGTTCGATGCCTTGTCTGCTGAATTTCTTGGCCAATTGGTCAGGACATCTGTGTCTTGTCCAGAACCCTCGCAAAAGCAAAAGAATCAGCTAATTACGGAAAGAAGACGAAACATCGGTGAACAAAGAGATGGTGGTAATAAGTCGGAAGAATTAAGGAAAACACGGCCGGCAAAGGGTGCTCGGTTTGCACCGGAGTTGGATGGATTAAACTGCTTTGAAACCTTCGTATCTTATTGAATTGTTCTCGGTTGCTTCGACAAGTTAGAAATTAGATGATTCAGAGTTTGTAACATACATATTTCTTCAATTTGGTTCATTAATATTCTTTTCTTTTATTACCTCCGAAAACGGTTCATTTCTACTGTCTGCCTGTAATACAATTTTTCAAAAATAATTATATTAATCAAACGTGCGTGCGGCTACTAGCTTTGAATATGTTTATCGATGAGTGGAAATTACGTCATATACATATTATTTAATTAATTTTCAATTATTACTTTTTAACATTTTTTTTCACTGTAAATGCTATGTCCTGTTCGGTACATCTTAAAATCCAATTGAAATTGAAAATACGACATTTATTGGGTCTCACTCGTCTAATAAAAGTCAACAATGACGATTAATTTTTCAATTTTAATCCGATTTTAATCTTTACCGAATACGCCCTATATTTTTATGGTAAAATCAAAATGTGAAAAGATAATTCATAGACAATGATATCGGTCACAACATTTACTCCCCCAAACATGCCCTGTGAAGTTTAATCGCAATTATATTCCCTAAAATCACGCCTCTTCACATTCCAATCAAAACATCCACCCAAAATCCTTCCCAATGTGTATGATCCCAAAAAAATCTCAAAACCCTACTGGAAAATGATCTTATACAGATAAGATATAAAACTATGTAATCCCTACATTATTCCAAAAATCAAATTCCCTCTTCTTATTTTCCAGGGATGTATCGAGGTTATAAAAACCTAAATCGGAGGAGTGCTAACAACCATATTCACTCAAATTTAATCCATTCGGTGTAATACAAGGTGGGTTTCAAGATTCTACAGACTATAGCAACCGACAAAAGGAGTTCCAATATGGGCTCCAATCAGATTAAGCACACTGTTGGAACCACAAATCCCGATGCTACTACAAGTAGCCTTCCTCGCTGGGTTCGGTATAGGTCCAACAGAACGCTAATTCTGTAGGAAAAAATAGTAGAAAGAATTTACAGAAAAATTGCAGTAAGTGACTCATAATGAAGTTTTTGTGTGGAAGATAAGATTCTTTTATTGATACGAGCTGATTAAATACAAGAAAAAGAGATAATGCTTACAGATATTTCTACATAAAAATCTTAACTTACATATTTATTTGCTACTGATATTCCTGGATTTGAGGAACCATTTTGACTTAGTAAATAAAATAATTTCAAAATAAATTAAAGATAACATAAACTTATAATCAGTTATTCCATAAAATCAGCTACCTAAAGTCTCAGTATTCAACACTCCTCCTTGAGACATTTCTTTGAAACTACAAGCTTACATCTTAATTCTTAGAACCTACTCTTGGAAAGTGATTTTGTAAGGATATCTACGATCTGCATCTCATATTTGCAATACAGCAACTTAATCTCTTGATTCTTTTCTGCTTCTCTAATGGAATGATATTTAACTTTAATGTGCTTCGTTCTTCCATGCTAGACACGATTATTTGCAATAGCAATTGCAGATTTGTTGTCACACATGATAACAGCAGGCTGAACTTGCTCTTCTCCAAAATCAGTCATTAATTTTCAAAGCCAAATTGCTTGATTTGTTGCAGCAACAGTAGACACATACTCAGCCTCAGCAGTTGTTTGAGCTACCACATCCTGTTTTTTTTTTTTTTTGTTCCATGAGAAGGGACCTGATCCAAATGAGAAGATATATCCTGAAGTACTTTTAGAATCCTCCATACTTCCAGCCCAATCACTGTCAACGTATCCCTGCAAAGTTTCTTCAGCTTTTTTCTCATAACACACACCTAAACAACAGTACCTTTAATGTATCTCAACACCCTTCTAGCAGCATTAAGGTGAGTCTGACTTGGTGAGTGCATAAACCTTGATAATAGGCTAGCTAGAAACATAAGATCAGGTCGTGTAGCAGTCAAATAGAGAAGGCTTCCAATCATGCTCTTGTAGACAGTAGAATCCACCTTGTCTTATCTGTCATCAAGTGTTAGTTTTTCATTCTGGACAAGTGGTGTTGCAACTAATTTCCCTTGCTCCAAATTAAACTTTTTGAGGACATCCCAAGCATATTTTCTTTGAGTAAGAAAGATAACTTTTTCCATCTAATAGACCTCCATTCCCAAGAAGTAATTCATCAACCCCAAATTTGACATTTCAAACACTTGTTGCATTTCATCCTTGAACTTCTTTACTAGATGAAAATGACTTCCTGTAACTAACATATCATCTACATACAAGGACAAGATTAATTTTTCACCATCTTCGAGACCTTTAACATATAATGTAGCTTCATTATCGCTCCTCCTGAACCCTTGATTGATCAAATGAGAGTCAATTCTAGCATACCAGGTCCTAGGAACTTGCTTCAGCCCATAGAATGCTTTTCTCAATCTGTAAATTTTGTCTTCTTCGCCCGAAATTACAAAATCTTGAGGCTGGTGCACATAAATCTCCTCCTCAAGAATGCCATTAAGAAAGGCAGACTTGACATCTAAATGAAAAACTCCATCCATGTTTAGCAGCAAAAGCTAGATGCATTCTAATAGTATCATGTCTTGTCACCGGTGCAAATGTATCACCATAATCTACTCCAGCCATTTGTGTATAACCCTTCACAACCAATCTGGCCTTATGTTTGAAAATGGAGCCATTGGGGTTTAATTTAGTTTTGTAAACCTATTTGACACCGATAACATTTTTTTCCTTGGGCTTGGTGGTGAGCTCCCAAGTCTGGTTCTTCTCAATCATCCTAATTTCCTCCTTTATAGCTTTTCGCCATTCTTTAAGTTGGGAAGCTTCAACAAAATCTCCTGGTTCTGAGATGGTTATGTTGCACCTTGCATAAATCTCATATAGAGATTTAGCTTTCAGGTTTGGAGAATCCATGTCTGAATCATCATCACCATCTTCACTTTCAACAGAGATTTTTTGATTTTCATTTGCTCCTCTTGAGCTTGAAACCTGATGTGGAATTCCAGATTGCTTTTCAACTGAATTCTTTTCCCAATTCCAAAAGGCCAACTCATCTACTTCAAGATCTCTACACACTGTGACCTTTTCTGTCCTCATGTTATAAACTTTGTACCCCTTAGATGGAGTTGCATAACCTAAAAAGATACCTAATTCTGCCTTCTCATCCAATTTGGTTCTGTTTACTGCTGGAACATGAAAATAGCACACTGAACAAAAAACTTTCAGGTGTTTAACTGATGGTTTTATCCCAAACCATGCTTCATATGGTCTCATACCCTTCATAGACTTTGCAGTAAGTCTTTTTAGAAGATAAATTGATGAATTTACAGCTTCAGCCCAGAAATACTTAGGCAAGCACTTCTCAATAATCATGCATCTAGCCATCTCCATCACGGTTCTATTTTTCCTTTCTTATAACCTATTATGTTGTGGAGTATAAAGTATTCTAAGCTGATGATTAATACCTGCAGTTTCACGAATTCTCCAGAGTTGTACTCCATACCATTATCTGACCTCAAGGTCTTGATGCTACATCCAGTTTGATTCTCTTCATAAGCTCTAAACTTCTTAAACATAGATAAAACTTCAGATTTATTACCCATGAAATAAATCCATACCATCCTTGTCAAATCATCA
>CAIGRO010275301.1:0-11724 GCA_903798355.1 Fraxinus baroniana | reverse complement strand
TTTTTTTTAAAAAAAATTTGAGCATATATAATTTTTCACATATTTCAAGCTCATCATATTTTTCACATCTTCCATATTTTTCAAGCTCATCAATTTTATATCTTAAGTGTAGGCCCTTCTCCATTGAGTAACTAAGATGATCCCTGTAGTGAGCTTTAGGACGATTAACCCCAGTCAGTTGACCATAGGTACCAAGTTTTGAAAAATCTCACAGGCTTAATTACTCGAGTCAAATAGTCTCGAAGAAGAACATTAAGATATTGAGCTTATTAGGGGATATACTTAGGCTTAGGTCTAATAAAAGTGGTCAATTCATGTTCAAACTCAACTTACCAACAAGTGAATGTCATCCTAAATCTCACACATGTGGTTAAGTCCCATTTACAATATTATAATTGTGCAGCGCAGATAGTACATGAAGACACCTATACTAATTGCTCAATATCAACCCAAGCAAGTAATGAAAATTATGCTACAACTTATCAATTATGTCCATACATGATCACAACATGCAAGTTTAAGAATGTCATATATCATGTTGTAATAAAGTTATCATCACCATTTTTAAATTTTTTTTTTAAAATAAATGTGCTACACAAACAAAACAAAACAAGACGTTTATTTGCTAGTGCAAGCAAGACTAAAATGCACATGCATGAAACTAAATAATTAAAAAGCACACAAATAAATGTGATGCATACAGAAGTCAATAACACATAACAATTAAGCACACACATGCACCAAACAAAATACCTAATCAGTTAGGTACGTAAATGCTCTTACCTTTAAGAGCACCGTAATCTATTTCACAATTTTTAATATCACTTTTCTTCACCCAAACTTGCCTAGTGACAAGAATATTTCTATTCATTTGTGTCATTAAATCTATCAAACGAATAACTTGATTAGTAATGAATCCAATCTGACCAACAAACTCCTAATTTGTATTCCTATTAAAGCTCTTGATTCTTTATCTATTCAGGAGTTGATGACATCTAGAGTGTATGTGTCCTAAATTACCACAGTGAAAATAGGCTGGGATAAACCTAGGAATAGTGTTATGTTGACGTTGACGTCTATTCCTAGGTCGATGGGTCCTACACTGTCTAATGGGCATCTGTCTGACAAATCTCTTATCCTTAAGATCGAGGTTAGGCACATGTTTGGGCTTGTCAGTGGCAAGGACAAATGTGGTCTTAAAAGTACTAACAATGTTTTCTTTAAAACTTAGACCTTTCTTATTTTCAGCTCGCTTGCCCATTCCTAAAGATTGTCCAACATTTCAGAACCACTAGAGAAGGCAAATAGTTGAGACTTAGAATATTCTAAATCGTTCAAAAGGTTCTTAACCTTGATTTCTAAGGTCTCTTTCTCAGTAGTCAAGTTGATGACTTTCCTAGATGACTTCTCAAGTTCACTGGTAAGGTTCTTAACCTGAGTATCTAAAGATTCATTCAAGGATTTCAACTCACTCAGGATCGAGGTAGATTCTTTAATGTGCGCTACAAACTTTTCATTTTTCAATTCAAGTTCCTTACTTTTAGCACTTAAGGCTTTGTTTTTAGTAAGAATCTTAAAACTCTCCTTATACATATTATCATAAGCCTCTTGGATATCTCACTCACTCAGACTCTTCATTAAAATCCTCATCACTATCCACATCCTCTTCTCTTTCACTCCCCTGATCAGATCCTTCCTTAACCTTAGCGGTAAAGACAATATATTTCCCACTGTCCTCATGAGTGGGTTTCTCACTCTGATCGTTCGAGTTAGACTTGTCATCAGTGAAAGTATCATTCATAGTCTTATCCGAATTTTTTCTATTGCTAGGACACTCACTCCTAATATGACCAAAATCTCGACAATTATGACACCTCGCAATTTAGATTTTCTCCTAGATTCACTCGAGCCACCTTTGTATCTCTCTTGATGATTATTTTTCTTTCTAAGCATTTTTCAAATTGTTTTAGCAATGTATACTAACTCCTCTTCATTAGGAGAATCTGAATCAATGACTCTTTATGACTATTTCTCACAGTTTTTAAGGCCAGTAACTTATCGTTTGTAGGTATAGCTAATGTAAGTTCATGAGTCTGGATAGATCTAAACAACTCTTCCACCTTAATAGAGTCTATATCCTTACTCTCCTCAATAGCAGTGATTTTAGCCGTATATTGCTCAGGTAAGAATCTAAGGATTTTTCTAACAATTTTAGGTGCTGGGATTCTCTTACCTAGGTTGACACTAGAGTTCACCAAGTCGTTTAAGCTCGCATAGAATTCATCAAATGTCTCATCCTCTTTCATCCTAATCTCTTCAAACTTAGTGGTCAACATCTGCAACTTAGAGTTTTTAACAGCCTAAGTTTCCTCATGTGTAGTCTGCAGAATATCCCAAACTTCTTTGGCTACTTCACACATAGACACTCTCCTAAAATCTTCAGGGGACACTGCCATAAATAGGGCATGTAAGGCTTTGTTATTTTAATTACACTCATCTAAGTTTGTTCTAGTCCAATTAGTAATGGGAGTGGGAACGACTTCATTATTAATAGTAGAACTAGGGACAGTCCAACCATTAACCACACTTAAACCAAATTCGCTCATCCATGTACTTTAGAAAATCTCTCATTCTAACCTTCCAATAAGCATAATTATTGCTATCAAAATAGGGCGGAACAGATAATGAACTACTCATCGAGATAAATTAAGGCCAGGAATCAAAATTAGGCTATGATACCAATTGAGAAATACTCACGTGCGGAATTATACTAATTAAAGCAACAAGTCATTTATAATTAGTTTCTAGATAGTTAATCATACAATCCTCTCAATCCCTAGAAACTTTTGAAGTCCAACTAAGAAAGTATCTTCCTAAGGATGTTTAGGAAGTTGGTGTTTTGAATTTTTGAATTTGATGTTTTCTAAAACTTGGTTGCCATCTCAAGAGTGATATGAGTAATTTCACCGATGAATTGTGTTCTTGGATCTTCAAACAATGATATGAATATTTTGCAATGATAGAACAACGAAGCAAACCCCAATAAAATTCGTGCAAGACCCTTTGTATTTATAGTTGGAGGTTATGAGTAGTATGGGCTGTGTAAAACTCTCCAAAATCGTAAATAGGATTTTTTTAGATCGACCTGTTGCTCGAGCAAAGAGCTAGCGATAGTCCCGCAATGGCCTCTCACTCGACCGAGAGCCGGGCAACAAGTGAGGGATGACGATTCTGTTTTTGTCACTCAAGCAGTGTCCAAGTGATAGGCTAGCAAAAATTCGGCGCCGCTTCTTCCTTATTTCCAAACTCGAACTCAAACCTTAGACTACCTAACTTAACTATACAATATTGCACTTCACTCCTTGACTTTTATACATGTTCAATTTGAAAGCACAATATTGGCTACCCAAGAGGAGGTGAATTGATTATTAAAACTTTTTCGTTAATAACTCAAGTTTTAATATAACAAGCAAGTAAATAAAAGAAGACAACTAAACACACATAAGCAAGTAAGTGAAACAACATAATTTGCACAAAGTAAAAGCTTTAAGGAAAAGGGGTAGAGAGTGCAAATGATATAGTTATGGAGGTTTGATCCAATGCAATTATTTACTTCCCCCGTTATCAAGCTCTCCGACACGAGCAAGACATTTTTCACTATATTAATTGACTTATGGTGCAATTCAACCCTTTACAAAGTTTTCGGTGACTTACATCCAAAGAGCACCGATCCTTTTACAACGTTGAACTTTTCGGGACCTCAACACGANACCTCAACACGATCCACAATTCAAAATGAGTTTACAAGTGAAATCTTTTCTTCTTAGTAAATGTTGAATACAAGGTTAAGTATAAGAAGAGAAGTAGGCAAACACTTTAATGGATAGCAATGAATGAAACTCAAGAGTTAGGTGTGTGGATCTTTGATGTATAAAATGATTTTCAAGAATTTATTTTGATAAAAAAGATTTCAAGAGCAAAGTGATTTGATAATAAATGATATGAGAGATTAATTTTAGCTCAAAGAGTATCAAATTGAATGCTCCAAAGTTGTTTTTCAAATGGTAGGTGAGTTGGTATTTACGGCAATTGAAAAATGCCAAACTTTCTGCCAAATCGGACGACCATCCAGACGTCCAGTTCAAAACCGAACGACCCAAACTAGCCGTTGAAGACCTCTGTAGGAACGGTCGAAAAATTGATCGTTACTGGCGAACCAAACGTCTGGTTTGCCATCCGAACGTCCGGATGACCAGAGATGTTCTGGGTCATTTTTTTGTTTTGTTTGCAATCAACAATTATGATGTTTTTAATCGATTTTTTTAGAGTAAGTTAGTTTTGATAGTTTTCAAAAATAGGTTGAAAAATATCTCTTTGAAAAATAATTTTGTGCAAACATTTTCATGACATAAAATTTGTCGTGCATGAGAAAACCATTACTTGAGCTTGCAAAGTGTCAATGTCAAGAATTAAAGTGCTTTACCTTTACAACCAAGCTAAAATAAATCTAGTTTCATAGTCTTCGATTAATTTGGCACAATTGTCGCAAGGCTTGTCTCCATGAGTACTTGATCGATCTTCATTTGGGCTTCCTTGATTGACAACTTCTCGTTCAATAATTTTGACTCAAGTTTTGCCAACATGTAATCAATTTAAAGATTGAATTATAGATAAATACAAATTGTTTGTTATAATCAAAACGTACGACTTGACCACATGTCAACAGTATTAAGTTCTTTTTGTTCACAGAATTGTCAGTTACACCACTGAACCTAACAATAATGTAAAACGTCACATTATATTTTCACATGCCTCGACTAATGGTGAATTGATTACCAACAACCATGGCTAAAGGTTCGACCCGAAAACAACATGGACCGTTGGAAGTAGTTTCATGAATTAATGTTGCTAACGGTCCATATATTCACATATTAGACGGCTCTTGAGTCTTGGTTCATTTATCCCTTATTTGGAACAAATCGGTAAACTAACCTAAGACTATATATAGCCTCATTTCTCGTTGTTGGAACCGTGTGTGATTTGTGTAAACAAGAAGAAATAATGGCTGTGCGATTGAGAGAAATAGTGGCTGTGCTTTTGGAAAAAATGGTGGCTACCTTTACTTTATTCTTCCTCCTCGTGCCTTACTTTTCATTGCTTTCCTTTTTCTTTCGCGGCTTAATTAACACCAATATCTTGTTTTTGGTTGGTGAGAACAATTCGGGTGAATACATTGGTTATCGGTTGGAGCCGTTTGAATTGATTGTTTTGTAGAGAAAAATAACATGGAATTAAGCCCGAAAATCACCAATTCAAAAATCTTTGAGTGAGCTTCCACAACAATTGGTATCGAGCTTCAAAATGGTAGATTTTCAGCTAAAAATCGATCAGAAAATAGCAGAAAAAATTGAAACAAAAGCTAGAACCAAAAATTGTGTGAAAATCTCATTTGACTGGACACGTAATTGCATTTTTTTTTACCAAACCAAACGGAGTTTGGCGAAATGTGCAAAAGCTGTTGATGGCGCGTGAGGAAGATTACAACAATGGTGTCTTCAGGCATTTTGTTCCTGACATCTTTTCTAACATTTTGCTGTTAGTTTTTTTTTTAGATTATACAGTGAAATCTGGACGATTTTTCCCTCTATGAGTTTGGGATTCGATTGTGTTTGACTGATTGGTGCTGTTACTGGAGCTTTAGGTCGAATAATTGTGGTCCTTTGAGAAAACTTGCATCTCTCATTATTTATGGGCTGCAAATTAGTCCTCTCTGGTAATTCGTTTATTCCATTTAAATTTCAGTATTAACGAGTCATTGTGTGGAATGATATTAAAAATGAGGTTATTGCATGGGGTAACCATTGCTTGTGCTAGAACTTAGGAATTATTTGACATAATTGAAGTGTTGGATTTAATTGCAAGTTGGTAATTACTTTTGTGTTTAATTATCCTTAAGTCAATGCGCGAGACTACATTGTGTGGGTAACTTGGTTTTTATTGATATATATTCGTGATGCATTGATTATTTTGTTAGAATACCTAGACTTGACTTGTTTGATCGTTTCCTTGAACTGAGATCTCGAATCTCATGAAACCCTAAAAAACTAGAACAATGTATACTATGACTTTAAAATGACTTTATGTGACTTAACTGTGCATTTTTTGTTTTTCTGTTTTTCAAAATGTCTTCATATTTTGAAGTAGGAATTTTCAATTGAAAATGAGATTTAAATTGTTGAGGTTGAGAATGGGAATAACTCAAGATGGTTTTCTTGGGTTGTTGTAGGATGATTTGCATTTACACAACAGTTAGCATTGGAGATTCATTTTTGATTAGCAAAATGGGTTAATTAATTCAATTGAGTCATTATTCGAGAATTCAGAGCACAAAACATGTGTTAGACGTCTATACAACAATTTTAATGTCTTACACAAGGTGTTTTTATTTGAAGAATTGTATATGGGATGCAGCTAGAGCGACTAGTGTGTCACAGTGATTTCAACACATGATACATATGTTGGACTTGGACCTGAATGCATTTTGATGACTTGAACTAAGACCAGCATCTCATTGGAGTCCCACTTCAGAAAGTGAATCAGTGTGACATGCTTCTCAACAATTTATGATAATCATTGAATAGCACAATTGTCAACACAAAAGAGAAGCCCATTTTGACCATGCAAGAGGAGATTAGTGTTTATTTGATGGAGAGAATTGTAGCTTATAGGAAGTCCTGTTATCAGTGGACAACAATAATACCATATAATTCAGAAGATTCTAGAAAAGAACAAGAGATTTACAAGGGTAGAGTGGGTAAATATGCAAGCAATTGAAGGTTTCGAGTTCAACACAATGTAGGCACAACACTAAATGTTACGAACTTAAGAACAATAACTTGTACATGTCGTGTTTGGCAATTGCCAGGAATTCCTTGTTGCCATGTAATTGCCTCAGCTATATCTAGAGGCCTTAATGTAATGAAGTTCTTTTATGACATCTACAAAAGGAGGTATATCTCATAATATATACTCCATCTATATTCCCCATCACAGGTTCAGAATCATGGCTTAACCTAGGTCTCAATCCTTCAATCCACTAGTGTACACAAAAAGAACTGGAAGGCCAAAGAATAATAAAAGAAAAGAGCCAAATACGGTGGCTTCTTCAAATAAGGCATAGAGGTCTATAAAGTTTTCATACAATGTAAGTACTTTAGAGACAACTATAGGAGCCATATCAGTTCCAAGAAAAAAAGAGCGTGGCTGATAACGACATGTAGGGAAATGTGGAGAACGAGGACATAATAGGAGGGACTGGAGTGGGCATCACCAACAGTACCTAATTAGTGACATTTTTTGCACATGCTTTAGATTCTATAAAATAATCAATCACTGCACATGTAGGGCTGAATTGTATATGTTTTGGTTCAATCACTTTTACAGAAGGCTGAATTTTGTGTGTGTGTGTGTGTGTGTGTGTGTGTGTGTGTGCGTGTTGATTATTAAGAGTTTAAGATCTTTATATGGTGTTAGCTTTTGACTTCTTGACCTAAGTGACGAATTTTACATTGAGATGTGATAGAGAAACTAGGTTAATCTAGATGTTGGAGATTGACGTGTTAAGTAATTGGAATCTTGAAAAGGCCGAAATTAGTATCAATAAAAGTTCTAGCTTTCCATTCGGTTGATCAAGGTCACCGTAAACTCTAGATAGGTAATTGACATATTTAAGACATGAAGCATGAAGTGACATGATTACTAAAATTTATAGAGATTTGAAGTTACATTATTGGTGACCGAACATGAAAGGTGAGATAGCGGAATATGTGGGACAATGTTTAATGTGTCAACAAATAAAAGCATAACATCAGAGGTCGGCAAGAACCTTACAACCATTACCCATCTCAGAGTGGAAATGGAAAAGAATCACAATGAACTTTGTGGTGAAATTACCCAAAACGAGTAAAGGATATGATATTATTTGGGTTATTGTAGATAGGTTGACTAAATCAGCTCATTTCATTCCAGTTTGTTCCACTTATTCCATAGATTGATATGATTAGCTTTATGTACAAGAAATAGTTAGACTCCATAGAGTGCTACTATCTATTGTTTTAGACAAAGATTCTAAGTTTTTATCTCTCTTTTGGAAAGGCTTACTAAGGCTTTGGGGACAACATTATCTTTTAGCATGTCTTATCATCCTTAGACGGATGGACAATCAGAAAGAACAATACAAATACTGGAAGATATGTTGAGGGCTTGAGTATTAGATTTTCAAGGCCAGTGGTGTAAATTTTTACCTTTGATGGAATTTACATACAACAATAGTTATCAGGCTACGATTGGAATGGCTCCTTATGAAGCATTGTACGGTATGAAATGTAGATCTCCAATTTGTTGGGATGAGGTTGCAGAAAGAAGATTATTGGGACCAGATATGGTTTGTGAAATGGTTGAATTGGTGATGCAAATACGTCAGTGGATGCAAACGGCTCAAGACTGACAGAAAACTTATGCAGATCGAAGAAGAAGAATAGTGGGATTCACAGTCGGAGACCAAGTAATTTTGATGGTACCCCCACTGAAATGAGTTATGAGATTTGGAAAGAAAGGAAAGCTAAGCCCAAGATATATTGGTCCCATTCCTATTGTCAAAAGAATTGGAAATGTTGCCTACAAACTTGATCTTCCTTCATCAATGTCTTAGGTACACAATGTATTTCATGTATCCATGCTAAGAAAATACATTGAAAATCCTTCTCATATATTAAAGAATGAACCGAGGGAGATAAAACAAGATTTGACTTATGAAGAAAAATCAGTTAGGATTCTTCAATGAGAGATAAAGCAACTTATAAGCAAGAAGATTTTATTGGTCAAGGTATTGTGGGAAAATCAGTCAACGGAAGAGGCCACTTGGCAAAAAAGAGAAGATGAAATGCGGGCTAAATATCCTAAACTTTTTGGTAAGCAAATTTTGAGGATGAAATTTTATAAGGAGGTGAGGATGTAATACCCCGAACTTCATGTTACACATTTGGCCAATATGATTCATGATGCTATTTACAATGTCATTTGCATCAATTTTCCTAATTGCTTTATTTTAAAAAGAGTACATTTGATTATTGAGAGCTTAAGAGCTTTATATGGTGCTAGCTTTCGACTCCTCGACCTAGGTGATGAATTCTACATTGAGTAGTGATAGAGGAACTAGGTCAATCTAGATGTTGGAGATTGACGTGTTAAGCAATTGGAATTTTGAAAAGGACGAAATTAGTATCGATAAAAGTTCTAGCTTTCCATTCGGTCGATCAAGGTCACCGTAAACTCTAGATAGATAATAGATATATTTAGGACATGAAGCATGAAGCGACATGATCACTACGCAATAATATGGCTTTTATATGACATTATAAATATTGAGGTGTGAATTGTTGAAATTGGCCAAAAATCGGGTGTCAATCAGGTAAGTAATTAAATGAACGGTTAAGAAATTAATGCTATAAAATATTTTTGAGATCTTTGGATAGGTAAGATGGATTGTAAAGACATTAAAATAAGCTAAGGACACTTGAGTTGTACCTGCAAGGATAAAGGCGAAATCAGATTTCTACTACAATAGACACCTCATGCTTAATACACATATGCTTGTCGATTTGTCCTTGTAATGTTCAATTCCTTCACCATTAAGCATTTGTCATGTGAACAAATCTCTTAAGGCTTTATATACTCAGTGTATTATCCATAAGTTTCATACAAATCCTCCAAGGATAGGTACAAAACCAGAATTTAACCACAAAAGGCCACCTCATGCTTGGAAGTATTCTCATTCTATCATCCAATTTCTTCAACACTAAGGCTTCCACCACATCCTCCACCCCTTGATACTTAATATAGGATAGATATATATCTTATAAGTCACATATGGATCCAAACCCCTTTAGGATGATTCACGACCCCAACCCCTTTAGGACTCTATAAAGTGAAAGATAAAGAAAAGAAACGGAGAGAAGCAGAAACAAGGACCCGAGAAGTGAAATACGAGATAGGTAAGTTTAGCTCTTGATTTTGAAGGTAGTTTCATTGTTTTCTTAAGGTATTACAATCTCGTGAACCTTTGAAATTGCTTGATATTATGTGGGGTTGGTGTTTGGGATGTTATTAGGGTAAAAAGAAAGAAAATTGTCGAAGATATATGGAGTGAAACAACTAAGGACAGAAACTGCACGATTGCTGAATTTTACTTGTTTTGCCTTTGGTGTGATATGATATTTTGAGTGGAATACATATTTTTCACTTGGAATATTTGGATATAAGAATGTAAAGTATATAAATGATCCTTAATAGGTTAGAATCCAATTTTTGAAACTCTAGTTCAAGTGAAACTCAAAACAATCATGGGGGAAAATTATTTGATTTGGTGTCTGTAAAAAGGAATGCATTCGAAGCTGTAAACCATTCATTTGTGACTAATTTATGTCATTATTACCTTTACATACGTGTTATAGAAGTGTAGTAAAAATTTGAGAATTATTGTATAAAGTGAAGGGGGTGAAAAGGATTGGAAAAATACTTGGACAGCGACGGAAACCTGAAAACAAATTCTGTCCATTTGTGCATTTAACTTATATTCAGCCTTTACATGTCCATTAATTATCTCTTAGGTATGGAAAATACATTTTAAGGAGTACTAGGTGGTTAAACAAAAATTGGATGACGTTGACGTTCATAATTGGACTCGAGAAATAGTGTGATTTATGAGACTAGTTTGCAATGCAATTAGTAACTTGAATTGTTAATTTCATCTAAATTATTTTGGTATGAATAGACGTAGCACGGGATTAAGTGTGTGTTAAGATTATCAAATTGAAGATTGTGTTTAATATTGTATAGTTTGTGATTTTCCGACTTTAAGTGGAAAGAGAATTGATTTACGCTCTGTAGAAGCGCGGACACACAAGAGCAAAAATGTAAGTGAAAATCCATTTACAACTATGATGCAAGAACATAGTGTTTGTGATATGGTAGTGTTGGAATATTTACATAACTTTGATAAGTAGCTTATTGTGTATCATTTGATGGTTATGATTACTGAGTATGTTACTCACTAGCATTTTCATGTGCATGCACAACATACGTACATGTTTGAAAATCTAGCATGCACAACATGATTGTAAAATTGAGCTTTTCTCATAAAATATTTTATTCGCCACTACTAGGGTACCGAGGCATGCTTATGTGATATGTTTTGGTGTCGCGGGTGATACTTCTTGGTTGATTACAAAGGTGGATAGAGGATGGACCTTTGGTGATCACGGAAGGATGGACCACTCGATTGTGCTAGGTGAGATACTTCTTGGATGATCGTAGGAGTAATTAGGGGATGGGCCTGTAGTGGTCATAAAAGGATGCTCCACTAGCCGATGTCGATTTCAGATTGACCCTTTGATTATTGATCATTGATTATTGATATTAATATTGTACAGAGTTCTATCCGGTGCATAATATGTGGGTCGAGGGCCAGTGAAAGATTTCAAATGAGATTATTTCGAGTCGACTTGACGAATATCTGAGCATGATACATCTTTAGCATCATGGTTAAAGTAAATGGCATGTGCAATTTACTATTCTCACTCATACTCATGACCTGCATGATGATCGCTTACTAAGCATTGGCTTATGTAGTTCTTGCATTGTAGGTGAGCATGGAACTTCTTAGGA
>CAIGRO010275267.1:0-12525 GCA_903798355.1 Fraxinus baroniana | reverse complement strand
GTACTATCAGACAGCTCGGCCTCATCTGACTCGGATCCTCCTGCATCACTTAGCCTTTGTGGCTGATTTCTCTTGGTTGTAATCTTTTCATCTCCGAGTCCTTTGTGGGCAAGTCTCTTTGTTAAGCAACCGTTTGGGAAGGTGTTGGTTTGTGAGATTTGTTGGTTGAATTGTGGTGTCGATTCTTGATTGACTGAGCCCGGAATCTTGGTGTTATTGAAGGCCCAAAAATCAACAGCACATATGGTATACTTGTTTTGAGGATCTGGAATACTGAATTAAGCAGGGTTTCGGTTGGGAGTACGTAGAACCATTTTGGAATTGCTTCTCGTTGGCTGAGTTGAAGTATATTGGGGGCCTCCAAGTTCGTGGTACCTGATGGACCTTCATGTCTATAAAATTGTTCATGAAAACCCATAGGACTTGAGGTACCAAGGATAGATTTTTACTTATCTATGCCGAAAGAAGAATCTCGGATAACAAGTGAAGCACCTTTTGAGGATTTAGATTTTGTGATCTTCCTGACTTTTCTTGTGTAAATTATAAAAATAAAGAAAAAGAAAACATGTGTAACAATGCAGTAGCAAGAAAATAATAACTGCTGCAAAGCTTGATTCGGTGTTGCACATGCAAATGGAGATCTACAATATGATTCACTTTTCTATAAGATACGATGGGAAATAAAGGTTAAACTTCATTAATGTATGGTATACAAGTAACACGAGTTAAAAATGGACTTAATGATACAGGATTGATAAGATAGAAGGCCAAACGGTGTTTACCTTTGTATTCCAATCTGGTACAATTTGGTGAATGGGAGTTTGATATGAATATTTTGTGATCCTATTCAGGTATCTAAATTACTGTAAAAGTTGGTTCTATTGAGAATATTTTCTATGGATTTAGTTTGTTTTTGTATATTTAGGTGAAATTCGGCGTTTGAAAAAATTCATGCGAAAACAAGTGTTAAACAACGGAGGAAGCTAACATTTTAAAATACCATGAGAAGATTCATGGACACTACAACAATTACATATTTATTTTATTTATATTCATGATACACAAATAACTCGTTATCAAATTAGGTATTTTATTTCACACATACAACTAAGTTTAAATAGTTCACTTATAATCAAATTAGTTTATTATATAACAAATATTTTTTATTGATTAAAGTAAAAATAAATGATTTATTTGAACAGTATGAAATGTCACGTTTAACTAAGCTTAAAAATAATTAAATTTATTTAATGTATTTTTTCATATATTACTTATTTATAATTGTGAGTTAAAAATTTATTTATTTCAACAATGATTATCAAAATAAGTAATAAGCTCTATATTTAATTTTATTAGTTAAAAATATAGTTATTAGAACTTTGTTATGAATATCCAAAAATACATACTAATTCATTTGGTCATGAGTGTCATGAATATAACCTTTTAAACTAAATATTGTATGACATAGTGCATCGTTTATGGTATAAGTTCATTGGAAATAAAATAAAATTTCAGTACACCCTAATATATCTTTTTGGCTCCGTCCCTGCTTTTGGTGGTGTTTGCAAACGCCGGATGGCACTAAATATATTTTTTGGGAAATTAAATACATACCAAATATAAAGTAACCAAGTAGAACAATACATAGACGAGTTATTTTAATTTTTATTTCATTTCAGTGACCCTTAAAAAATAATAAAAAAAATAAGACCGACTCCGCTGGGGATCGAACCCAGAATCTCTGGTTCCGTAGACCAGCGCCTTATCCATTGGGCCACGGAGTCTTGCTTGTCAGTGTACCTTTAAATCCTTATATGTACGATTCAAATCCAAAATCTTATGAACCCTTGTAATTAAATAAATAAATTTTGAGAGATACTACATGTACATAATGTACACCCCGAGGTGTACGAGTATCATTTTTCATAAATTTATCGTCCTGATTGGACTTTCAGCTCCCATCCCAATACTTTAATTTTTATTTATTTTTTTTAATGTTGAATTTGAACCGACAACTTCCAAGTCAATTTATTTCGCACTTGGTCCCCATTTCGAAGAATTATTTTGGGCATATTATTGGTTGTGAAGTAAATATATAACAAAGCTCGACACTAGCCCGCAGGGGGCCTAAACCATGTCTGTGACTATATGGCACAATCATTCATAACTTTTAGTGCTTGTTTGTTAAAACTTTTTTATAATTCTTTTCGGCCGATGAAGTTTCAATTTCAAGCACACATTTTTTCAATTTCTATCAAAAGTTCTGTCATGTATTTTTTGCTCACACTAGCATTTAAACTGAAGCAGTAGGCCACATCATAGTACGAATTTTGAAATTTACATAATAAATTGTCCCTCCGGACATCAGCTGATACGGAGAAGATTGCCCCAACTCAATACAATGATAACACGCATAACTCGAGAATGAGTATAGATATTAATTTTGGCATGATTGAGTCTAAACGACTTCAATGAATATAATGTCTTTTCACCTTGACAATAGAACATAATTTAAAATAGTGCTTTGCATGTCTACAAAACAAAGCTAACATTCAAACAGTCACTACATTCTTCTCTAGTTGTACTTTCTGAGGGCGGACAAATCCCGATGAATCATCCTTAGCCTCCTTTGTTTCCTCGTATGCCGCAACATGAACACCGAGGGCAGCTCGTCCAGAGGGATCAAGATTGTTTGACCATGCTGCATCCCATTCCACGGCCTTTGCGGTACTACATGCCACACTTGGACCCCCGGGAACAGTTGACCTCGCAGCATTCTATTCAAAATGGAGAGAAGATACTGAGTACAACGATCTTTGGTATGAGTGAAGCGAGTGTGCACGTGCACACTCGCATGAGGGAGAGAGAAGTTTGAAGCTCGTGACATAATTCAGCTCCATATTCATTTTTTAAGATGCAGTCTTTGTAATCAAGAAAAAAGAATATTTTAATAAACTTGTATAGCAACCATGCAATTCCAAGCAAACAAACAAACGACCCCCAACCCTGTCTTCCGCTAAAAAGGGGGAAGCGGGAACAAGAAAGAAATGAAGAACTAAACCAGTATGCAAAACCCACCTTAGGGAAGAAACGCTCGAAGATGGTACGGTAGTAGTACCCTTCTTTTGTTGTTGGAGTATTCTCAGGGTAGACAAAACTTGCATTGGCTAACATTGCATCTGTAACCTGACAGTAGTATTTATAAGGGCAATTATTCGAATATGTCACAACGATTGAGAAGCTCCATAAGAGAAATATTGTAATTCAGTAATTTGCACAAATTGAGAGGTTGCTCATACCTGTTGGTTTGCATGATCCTTCAAGCCGTCAATCCAACTGTACCCAACTCCATCACTGAACTGTTCTTTTTGTCTGTATAAAATGTGCTAAAACCAAAAAAGTAAAGGCAGGGTCAACTAGCTGACCACACGATGTAATGGTTTTGTTCTTTCAAGGGAGTAACAGGCAAAATGAGGAGAAAGAATAGTGGAAAAATACGGAATTCAGTGCCATCAAATTAACAGCAAAGGAGCAAACCTTTGGCAAATATGGATTCTGCTCATCATCAAAGGCATTCCGTAAAATCCACTTCTCAATTCTTCCAAGATCAGGTCTTATCTGCCATTGTTAGTCAAACAAAGTCTGAATATATCGACAGAATTGAGCTTACAATAATCGTTTACTTTACGGGCCGCTGATAAATGATAAAAGTTCAATTCCAACGCTGAGGTTCAGAAATTTTAATTGCACGAATTTTGTACTCAGTATGGCATGAACCAAACGCCTACCATTGTGTATCAATTTCCTTTTTCTATACATATAATTACAACTCATGGTAATCATCCAATATGGCAGCCAAGATGTCATACATCAGGCGCGTGACATGGAGATTCAAATACACGTAAAGAATAACGGAAGTAACAAAAAATTATGAAATAGAAAATGTGAAGTCAAAGCAAAGACAGATTGTCAAGATGCACACATTTATCAGCAAGTATTGGATGCAATGACAAGTATGACCTTAAATTTATCTCTTGCAAGTATTAGCAGCACATCTTCTTATTCAATATTAGCAAGGATGGTATTTCTTATATCGACAAATAAATATAGCAGCAAATGGCTCAATATAGTGCTGATAGGTGAAAAAAGAACAGGATCAATAGTCCTGTACCATTTTCCATTCTGGATCAATGCTCATTGCAACATTGATAAATTCCTTGTCTAAGAAAGGAACACGAGCTTCGACACCCCATGCTGAAGTTGATTTGTTAGCCCTCAAGCAGTCGTAAAGATGAAGAGCTTTAATCTGGTTCCAATATAAAGAATTACAAAATTATTTAATAGAAGTTACTAAGTAAATATAACACTAATCATAGAGAGAATCCTATTCCAACATGAGTATATATAAAGCAGCAATTAACAGTACCTTGCTACATGTTTCCTGGTGAAGCTCCTCCTTGTTGGGTGCCTTGTGAAAATACAAATAACCACCAAAAATTTCATCAGAACCTTCACCGGAGAGAACCATTTTGACTCCCAGTGATTTTATTTTCCTAGACATAAGAAACATTGGCGTACTGGCTCGGACGGTAGTCACATCATATGTTTCGATATGGTAGATGACCTCCTCTAGTGCATCTAGTCCTTCCTGATTTAGCAATCAAAATAATAATATCAAAAACATCAATCTTATCCTTGAGTGATGCACAACAAGTTAATCCATTTTCCTAGGAAAACAATTACCTGCACCGTAAAATAAAACTCATGGTGCCGAGTGCCAAGATAATCTGCTACTTCTCTGGCAGCCTTCAAATCGGGTGAACCCTGAGAGATAAAACCTAAATCAGCAAAGTGAAAGGGACGATGTATAAAGTAATAGTATATAAGAATCATAAAGTTTTGGAACAAGTCCAATCTAATTAAAGAAAGACCACCACTATTGAGGAGATAAGTCTGTCTTTAAATTCAGCAAAATTGTATTACAGTAAATAACGATTAACTAGTAATATAGATACAATGAAAATATCATAATCATTAACAAAACAAAAAACTATAAAATACAACCTAGATCAACATGATTTGCAAAAACTCACACCATTATCAGATAGTAGATAAGAATAGTAGTGTAACAACGATTTATTTCAGATTGATTAAAATTTAAAGTAACTCTTTCATTTAGACTGCATAAAATTTTAATGCAAGGGTTTATTAGGGAAAAAAAAGAGTATTGCATAATGGCTTATCCACCCAGAGGACTCCCTTAAACAATGATACTATTTATACGACAAGATATTGCTCCCTAAAGTCAATTTGACTTGGAAAAATCAAACATGAAGGTCATTTTAGGATGAAGATAACATAAAAAGGTAACAAATATATGCTTCAGGCAGTGATACAAATGCAAAAGAAAATCCTGAAAATGCTGGGCTAAGGTGAGGAAACTATTATTACCTTTAAGCCAATACAAAAAGTATGCAACTGGGATCCCCACTGGCAGGCAGCTTCTGAGTCCTTCATATAGCGGGAAGCCACAGAAGCAACAAGCGATGAATCCAATCCACCAGATAAAAGTACACCAAATGGTACGTCTGTCATAAGTCTCTTAACGACAGCCTACAAATAAATTAACACAGGCAAAAAAAGAAAAAAGAAAGACATTTAAGACGGTAATAAACAAAAAATATGCTAAGACTGGATAAGCACACATTTCAAGAAAATCTATTTCATATGCTTCTTTGCTGAGTGCTTGAAAGAATTGAATAAGAGAAGAAGAGATTCAAGAGAAGTGGGATCATAAACAATATTCAAAAAATGATGGGAGATCATTGAAGAACAAAGAAGCAGGGGCAACGATGCATAAATATGAGAAAGTAAGCCATAGAGGAAAGAAAAAGAAGAGAATTGAGTGAGATAAGATGATATGAGAAGAGTAGATTAGGAGACTGTTTGAGCCCCATATTTTGCCCAAAATGCATTTTGGAACATTATTTTGATGGAGAATGTGTAGTTAAAAAATAAGAAAAAGTTTTGGGTCTACGTATAATATTATTTTATTAAAAAATATGCCGTAGAAAATAAGAAAGAAAAATGTATTTTGGAAATAATGACAACCAAACAAGAGCAAGATTAGAAGAACAACGGTGGGAGAGCTCACGCTAAATCTCTAATCTGTGAAAATAATATCCAGTAGCAAGAAGCAAAAGGTAGAAGAATGATTTATAAACAGAAGCAAAACTTTAGGCTCCAAGAGTGAACAACTAAAAGTCTTTCCTCCCAGTAAAAAAATATGGATCAACTAACCTTCTCAAAGGCCTTGCGCAGTACTAAGGAATCATAAGGAGCTGAAGGTATGTGTTCTGAGTACCATGGAGGATTGTACCATCTCCTGATCTCTCCTGTCAACATAATATGGAATATCAAATATAATGATGAATATTGCTTGCATTTCAAATGACAGTATAGGTAACTGCAGGGAAGAGAAAAAATTATACTGTATTGGTACATGTTAAATTAACATCTTATTAACCCACCTAAAAATCAAGTTCCGAATTTTAACAGAATAAAGCACGTGTTTAATTAACATCTTGTTAAACCACCTAAGAAGCAAGTTCCCAATTTTTCACAGAATTAACATAACAGTTTCACTTCCATTCTTTTTACAAATTCTCACTAAATACAGAAGACCTAGCTAATTGGTAGCGCACCTATCATGAAAGATTAAAATCATATGGGGAAAAATGTAATGATAAATTTTGAGTAACTAATAACAGAAGAAACTTCATCAGACGACGTGGACGATTTAAAAACAATAGTATGATTTAACTTCTTGATGCACTAAAGAATTTGTAGACTTGAAAATCTATATAAACTTTTATAGCTTCTTAAAACTTAATAGTGTGATTTAATTGTAGAAATGTAGATTCATAATTTTCAACGTATTAGCGAGATAGATCCATAAAATTCATGAAGAATTCACAAGGTATACTGTTAAGGGTAAAAGAAAAATGGAGCTAAACTGATTTTACTACCGAGATTAGGAGTTCAAAGTAAATAATGTGTTAATTCCCATAATTTCAAAAGCATACCAGTTTTGCTTGAATATATGTGGCCAGGAAGGAATGACATGAATCTTTCACAATCATCACTCAAGGCTTTCATTTCTGAAGCAAACCAAACCGATCCTACAGGAAAAATAACATTTAGTTAAATAGAAACTACAGAATGAGAGAGCCAAACAATTGCATATGTAAGAAATAGGTTGTCATTCCTATGAATGGCAACCTGTTGACAGAATGGCCTAATAAGTGCACAAAGAAGCAACCTTTTCTAAATAAGGTTGGCTGGGGACCACCAAGTAATACAGCACAGAAAATATTCAAGATAACATAATGATTAGAGCATGGCCGGTGCATACTTAATTGAGCAAGTGTAGACTTTATAGGGGGGAAAAGAAAGTAACATACCATCAAGACCCCAGCCAATGTAAAGTGGAGTAATGCCAATAGCATCCCGAGCAGCAATAAAACTTTTATCACGGGTATCAAGAAGCACAAAAGAGAACATCCCATCCAACATGTCCACAAAATCTTCGCCATATTCTTCATACTGAGAGAGAGAAAATATGAAGCCCACAAAAATATAGATGAATGTAGAATAAATTTTGTGAATTCTTGTGCTATTACTTTTTCTGTAATATTTGGCAAAGAACAAATTTTTTAACTGATATATATGGCTTATAGTCAACTAAAGAATGGTAAACCTTCATCTGAATACACTGTTAAAGCACTTACGAGATGGGCAATAACTTCACAGTCACTTCCCGTTCTGAATTGATGAGACTTCAGCTTTTCCCTCAGTTCGTTATGGTTATATATTTCCCCATTAACCTAAAAGCACAAGAAAAAGGGAAAAAAGAAAGGAGCAAGGAGCAAGATCAAATTACTAGTTCTTCTGTAAATAAACAATCCATTCACATTATTTCAAAACGGCTATTGAAAAATCAAGTGGACAAAACAAACATAATGGACAGTTCAACATTCAACTGGATTTTCATTATTGTTCTCCAGTAAGAATGGTTTTTTCCAGGATCAGTAACAGACTCTAGTAAAGAATATCATGTGCCTCGTAGAAGCTAAACAGAATGATAGTCCAGGAATGATAAGAAAATGACATAAAGCTTAGTTGGAAAACAGAAATTTGAAGGAGGCAGCTATTCCTTTCTGAGTAACCATTATGGTATCTTCTCTTACTAATGATCAGACAACGTAAATGGCTGCAAATATCAGAATCAGCACCATGTGGCATATCTTATGCCATGACAAGTGTTACACTATCGTAATAAGAAACTTCAGGGGTAGTTTGCTGAATTTAGAACAAGATCATGGAGAGTTGCTCTCATCACTACACTGGGGAAGGGAATGTTTGCTGTAACAGCCTATACACAAAGCATAATTATGCAATGGGACACCTTAGGCAAAATTTTGTCTAAAAATGACACATTAAACAGGAAAAAGATGATCCGTTTCTAGTCCTCCACATTCACACATGAAGCAAGAATGGGGCCTACATCCCCTAAACCTTTCTAGGCCTGCACATCTATCCAAAGTTCCAAACGCACAAGAAGGAAACCAAAAACCATTGTGCATGATTTTCTAGATTTCTTATCGAAACTCAAAAAGGCGAAATTTAGCTATCAATTAAGTAATCCTTCCACTTAAGAATAAGCTTAAGCTAGTATAGATTAACGTACATCCTCTTGCAACTGAGCAGCAGAAACATTAATATATAAAACTTCACCTACCGTGACAGCAACTGTTTTGTCTTCATTATATAGTGGTTGATCACCTGAAGCAGGATCTACAATAGCTAATCGTTGATGAGCAAGATAGCAATCCTCATGGCAGTGCAAGCCACTCCAGTCAGGGCCTCTGTGACGCAACCTACATTTCCAAAATCAAATGACAAAGAGTAAGTGATATTTTCTCTGACAGAAATTTTAGACCAGGCAATTGCTATTTCGGATAATTATATAAGTTTGCTAGTTCACTATAAGAGCAAAAAGCAACAATACAGAAGAAAACTGAACTTAGAAAGCACATATTACTTTCAATATCCAGGTAAAGGCAGAGAAATTTTAACTGATCCTAGGAATGTAGAATTATTAGAAGCCAGTATTTTTTCAGTTGATAAAACCGATTTTTTAAGAGAAAGCATACATAAAACAATTTTTTATATTTTTTTTTATTTTCTCGCAATTACTTTGACAAATCCTGATAGACTTGACGAAAATTCTCCTGAAAGCGGAGTTCCTTCATTCACTGCAAATGAAAATCATGTGGCCTTGCATCAAGTTTAACAATAGGTTGCATAATTATATTCCATACATCATGCTCTTACACATCCAAGTTAAAAAAATACAAACACAGTGAGACGTAACAATTAATTCTATCAACAAAAAATCATGCAACATTTAAGTAGAAACCATAACAGTTAAAAATTAAAATCATTTTTAAAACAAATTTAACAAAGTTATAAGCTAATTAGGGAAAATAAACACGGAAAATGATAATTAAAAAATTTATCAGTATGCGCATTCACATTTCAACGGCAAACTCAAATTTCATCAAATCCAAATAACATAAACAACGATGATAACAATACAACCAATACGACAATATAAATCTACATGATAATGTAACACTTCACATTGAAGCCAAAACTTAAAAGAAACGAAAAAATATATATACACCTTCTGGAGAGTTCAATAATTCTGGACCGTTTGGCCTGAGAATTATCCGTAATACCGAGTACTGCAAGAATTCCACACATGGCTGCGTTGGTATCTAAAAATCCCTATATATTGTGTGTTTTTGTATCTATATGTGCGTGTTTTTGTCGGGAAAAGGAACTGAAAAATGTAAGGAGAGGTGGCTGCTGAAATGCAAAGACTTGGGATTTTGATTTTAAAAGTCATTTTTTAAGAGAATCAGAGCCGTTGATTTAGAAGATTCCGATTTATGATTTAATTAGGGTTTAAAGTCCGTTTAAGATTCAATATTTAGTGGGGCCCATCGTTGGATTGCGATTTTAATTTTCTTAAAGTGGTGACCAATCTGTTTGAAGCACATTATTGATCCGAGAATACAGTTTAAAGAGTGATTTGATGAAAAATATGTAATTGAAAAATAAGGAAGAGTTTTGAATTAACGTTTAATATTATTTTGTAGAAAATGAATTTTTATAAGAACATAAATAAAACAAGGTATAAGTATGTGTTTTTTTGTTGAAAATGCGTTTACTAATAATGAATTTTATAAAAATGTAGTTAAAAAATAAGAAAAAATTTTAAATTTACGTACAAAATATTTTATCATGAAAATGTGTAGCTAAAAATAAATTTAAAAAGAAAATGAATTTTAAAAAAATAGATATCAAACAATAACTAAGGGTCCGTTTGATTGCAAAGATGGAAAGAAAATGAATTTTAGGAAATTGAAGTGCCTAGAAATTGTTTTATTAGAAATTGTAATTAACTGTGTTTGATTGGTATAAATCTCCACTTGAAAAATGTTGAAAGTTTGATATTCGTTTGACTTTATTTTTCATGAAAATTGTCCATTAAAGTGATAATTTCTTTTACCATTGGATCTAAAATTTGTTTCACTTGCCAAAAAAAAATTTAAAATTTAAAAAAAAAAATTGTCATACCAAATATCATTCGTTTAGCTTTGTTTTGTATGGAAATTGTCAAGAAAAGTGATAATATTTTTTACCATTTGGTTTAGAAATTTTCTCAATTGCCAAAAAAAACTGGAAAATGAAAACCCACCTAAAATGTGGGAAAGTAATTTCAATTAAAATAAGAAAAATGTGTACGGGTGAGAGAAAGTGAGTAAAATTTTTGCAATCAAAAGTAAAAATTAGGAAAATGGAAAATCATTGGTATCAAATAGGGCCTAAAATTATAAGCAAAAAGCTGAGGAAGCCTTTTTCCGAGGATTGCTTTGACACTTTTTTATTGACAATTTTTTGTTTAATTTTTTTAATTGTCAAATGTATGTGTGTCTAAAGCCCAGTCATTGACCTTATTTTTCAATCAAAATTGAAATTATAATGGCCAAATTAATGAAAATTTTCTGGTATCAATAATCTTGTCTTACCTTTTACCTTATTTTAGAATAGAGTTAAGGGTTACCTCTATTAAAAGCACTAACAAAAGTTTACGCTGCCTTTAATTTTAGGATTCTTTTTTATGTATACAGGGGTGTCCATACACATTAATGTACCCCAAGAATAACCCCTAATTTTATCTTATCTTTTACCCTTTTTTAGTGTTTTTAATTGAGTGGCCATTTTTAAAGAATATATTTTATCATTTTGAAAGCATCTATAAATTTATAGAGTTAAAATTTTAAAATACTTCAACAAATTCTTTATATTTAACATTTAATTTTACTACTCCCAAAAAATATTTACTATTTTTCTTTATCTTTTATTTTAACCAATTTTTCTAGATTATTTTATTACTTTTCTATATTGAAAATTTAAATTTTTTAAATGCATTTAATTATATAGAGTGGGTTTTGCTCTCCAAATTTGGAGAGTCAAACTCACTCTCTAAATTAAAATGTTAATTTAAAGAGTTTCTCGGAGCATGATTTTAAATGTTAACTCTTTAAAATAAAGAGTATCTCATATTTAAAGAGTCTTTTTGAGATAATCTAAACTTAGGCTCCGTTTGATTCACTATATTTTCCATGGAAAATGGGAAAAAAAAAATTCATTTTCCAACTTTTGTAGTGTTTGATAAACAAAATTTTTCCACCTTTTCTCATTTTCCACATTTTTGAGAAAAAAAAATTATTGATGGTGGGAAAAAAAATTTCCAGTTTTTTTTTTTTTTTTTTTCAGGTTTTTTTTTTTTGGCAATTAAAAAAAAATCTAGATACAATGGTAAAAAAACTTATCACTTTTATTGACAATTTACATGCAAAACAAAGCCAAACGAATAATATTCAATATGATAATTTTTTTTTTAATAATTGGAACAAATTTTAGACCCAATGCTAGATACTTTAATGGACAATTTTCATAAAAAACGAAATCAAATGGACACCAAACTTTCAACATTTTTCATGAAAAATTATACCAATCAAACACAATTAATTACAATTCTCAGTAAAATAATTTTTAGGCAAATCAATTCCCTGTAAGATATTTTATTTCCACATATTTTTCACATTTGCAATCAAACGGACTTTTAGGGACTAAAATTAATTTAATAATTATCTTGACTGTTGGTGTGGTAATTGAAACATTCTAAGTTACTTATTTATTACATAAATTAAAACATGACTCTTTTAGTAACATAATTATCTTCTGGGAAAGTAAGGCCCTGTTCTCTTTGTCGTTTTCAAGCCGTTTTCTGTTTTCGATTTTTCAAAACAGTGAAAACGCGTTCTCTTTCCTATTTTCGAAAACGCATTTTCGAAAACAAAAAAAAAAATTCAACAGAAAACTCAAAAC
>CAIGRO010275264.1:0-17543 GCA_903798355.1 Fraxinus baroniana | reverse complement strand
AAAGAAAAGAAAAGGAAAGAAAAGAAAAAATTATAATCTTGCTTTGAACTTTTTAAAAAATGCAAACGAATTCAAAATTTATTCGTGCCAAATTGAAGCCCCAATCATCATCATCTTCTTCCCCCCACCCTCAATCATCATCTTCTTCTTCCCCCAAAGAAAAAAGAATCCCTTTCATACTTACTGGAAAAGTGGGCTTCCTGGAGAAAGATACTGGATTTAGGACTGGAAGAGTTCGAGAGATTGTGTTGGGCTTTCCATGTTACTTGATGCTAAAATTATGTGCAATCAAAAAGAAACTCGTATCTGTTTCTTTTTCTATGAGACAAGACCAAAGAAAGGAGAAAAGAAAAAACAAAGAAAAGTTAACTTTTCTGTTTTTGGCCCTTAGGTGGGAGATAGATTTTGAATTGAAGTAATGGTCCCAATGGATGGTCTTTAATGGTGCTGATTGCTGAAAGAAAGACAAAATTGGAGTCTGAAAGGCGAATTAATAGAAGAATTGTTTTAAACTCATTCTTTGATCTCTTCTTGGGTGTAGAAAAAGATGACTATGGGGGTGGGGGAAGAAGATCAACAATAGCATGTGTTGGACTCGTTTGCATTCTTTAAAAAGTTAAGAAGTAAGATTATAATTTTTTCTTTATTTTTCTTTTCTTTTCTTTTCTTTTTTGTTTTATTTATATACGAGAGTATATTGGTTATTTTACGTTAAAAAAAATGTGAAAATGAAATTTTTCGCAATAAAACATTAAAATATGGGTGAAAATGCAAAAATTTGAAACGTAGGGATGTTATGCACACTATATGTCAAACGTAGAGACATTTTGTGCTATTAAGCATTTTCGCTTCATCCGGGGGTTCATTTCAAAATTTATTACACTCTGCTTTTAGGGTCCGTTTGATTGTAAGAATGAAATTTGGGTGGAAAGAAAATGAGTTTCAGGGAATTGAATTGTTTAAAACTTGTTTTACTGGAAATTGCCAATTAATTGTGTTTGATTGATATAATTTTTCACCTGAAAAATATTGAAAATTTGGATCTTTTTGTATTCATTTGACTTTTTTTTCCATGAAAATTGTCTATTAAAGTGATAGAATTTGTTACAATTGGTAATAAATTTTGTTTCCATTGTTAAAAAAAAAAAGGTTGCCTAGAAAATCAAAAACCACCAAAATCATGAGAAAACCAATTCAAGGAAAATGTGGAAAATGGAATGAGGTGAGTAAAGTTGGAAAACCAGTTGCCTAGAAAAATGTTACTATCAAACAGCCTAAAAGGTGAAAAAGGAAAAATAATTTCCAACTTCTATAGAAAAATCTTCCAATCAAACAGGCCTTAAAGTTCTATTCAACTAATTCATTAATTTTAAAATCACAATTTTTATTTTTATTTTTTTACGAATATGTAGGTGTGACCATTCGAGTATTACGCCCTGTTTGGACCACATTTTTTTATCATTCTCATTCTTCTACTCATTTTCAACCACACATTCTACAATAAAATAATATTTTTCATCACATCAATAACTTTTCATTCTTTTTCAACCACATACTCCCCATCACATCAACAAAAAAAATGCATTCTTTTGGAAATAATGTGCACCAAACGGGGGCTCAAATTTATTTTCTTACAAATTTATTTTCAATTATACATTTCACGTGATTCATAACTTTTATCAATTTTTTAATTACAAAATTTCATTAAATCTTATCAAAAACTATTAAAAATTTAATTTTTTGTAAAACCAAAATGTGGGCTAAATCTCACTACAATTCCGAAGTTAAGCTTGTTGCTCGATATAAATGTTGCAATACTATGATGAGTAATTGAAATTTAAGTAATTATAAAATGTGTGAATAAAAATTATGCAGGAGAAATAATAATTAAATTATAATTACTTCCTAACATCGTTAGAATAATTCTTATTTATTTATTTTTTATTGTGTAGGTAAAAGTAAATGAATTGCAATTATTTTAAAGTTGCTGTTAAATATTGATTAGATTATAATTTAATCAGCAAATTCATGTATAAAGAAAATATGAATATTTGTTAATGATGACTCTCCTTTTCAAACCAGCAGCAAATCTTACTACAATTCACAAAGGGGGTGCCCACCGGGTTGTCAAACTGAGTGAACACCACACAACATTTTTCATCTGAATGAGAGCTCTTCGATTTTCATAGTACAGGAGCATTTTAACTTGAATTCTTTTGCCCGTCGGCGTTTCGGTTAGTATATTTTGTCCTCGTTCCTATTTTCACTTCAATCATTTTCTTTTCTTTATCCTTTTGCTCAAACATGTTTTTTGATTCATTTTCTTTAAAGACCATGAATACAATGTGTAGCTGTCGAGAAATGTTTTAATTCAGTTGCTATGTTAGGTATATGCTTAAGTCCACCATTTTCATCATGAATTCTACTTAAATGCTAATTAATGTAAGGTTACGTTTTTGTTATGATATTCCTTGTCAAATCTGGGGTTTTATTTATATGATTTCTGCAGTTGGATGAATTTTAAATATAGGGTGAAAAGTGGGTTGTGTTTCTTTATTCAAGAATTTGCTGCTCAATTGAGTATTTATGGGAATGATTAATTGAATTAATATATGTTTCAGTTTCGCCTTTGTTCTTCTAGATGTTGCACAATCTGATGGTTGCTTGAGAAATTTAGATCAATAGCTGCTGGGCTTCTATAACTTTTCTTGTATCGTTTTACTTGTTTTATTGTGTAGTGCGATTGCATTTTTTTGCAAGTTTTATTGTCTGAAATATGATCTTCAGAATAATTTCTAAAGTGAAAAAGGATTATACTTTATTTTGCTCAATTTGTAATTTACTTTGTATTGCATTTCTGTAAAATGCAGTTTTGATCTTATTACAAGGTTATTTTCTAGTGCCGGGATATGGAAGAAGAACTGGGGCAGATAAAAGTGATAGTTATACGAGGATTCAAATTGGTTATCCGGGACTTCAAGACCAGTGACCCTTATGTTATCCTCAAGCTAGGGGACCAGGTTGACATATTTTCTTGTTCTGTATGGTGTTTCTCTTTGGGTTTATCAGCACAATCATTTTGTTCCTTTATAATTCATTGTTCACTCTCCATGATTTACGGTTATGTTTGCTTCATTATTATAAGCGCAGTAGGATCTCTATCCATTTCTTCTTTCCGTGCATACGTTGGTTTGGCACAAACTAATATAACGTGATGTTTCCAGAGTAATATTGCATATCCACTTAGACGGAACCGTAATTATTACGACACGGCCATGCACTTTTGGTATTCATTCGAACAACTGTAATATATTTCTTTCAAGATATGATTTCAATATTGGAGACCAGTGCAAAGGGATAGTTAAATCTGTGTCTGTATATATGGGCGATCTCAACTCTATGAGTTTCATTGTCATCTTATGATGCTATTGAGTTGTGTACTGATGATTTCTTAAATTTCGTTTGATTTGTAAACCATCAAGTTTTGTAGCTTTCCTTTTGTCTCCAGACAGCAAAGACCAAGGTTATAAACAGCTGCCTTAATCCTACTTGGAATGAAGAATTTAGTTTCTCTCTTTCAGAACCTTTTGGGGTTCTCAAATTGGTATGTTTCTAATACTTCAATCATCAATCCAGCTTTAACACAATCTTATTTTTGCTGGAAGAATGCTTTAAAAGGTTATCTATAGTTCTTAGTATTTTCACTTGCTAGAACTTTTGTCCCGATTTCAGAATTTTATGGGAGAAACCAGAAATTTGCATTTTAATTCTAGTATAAGTTCTTAATACATTAACTCACCATCGTGGATGTTAACTTCCCCAAGTCCTGACTTGTTCAAGATCCTTGAAAGATTCCATCCTATTATCTCAGAAAATGGTATGTTAGTAGGAATGAACACTGTTTTTTTTTTTTTTTTTTTAAAAGTATAAGTAGCTTGAAATGGTTCCATTATATCATGGAACATAAAAGTTTTACCTGTCAATGTAAAGAAACTAAAATGAGATAATAAAATAGGAAAGAAATGTTTTGCATTATACATGACTATATACCTCTATGCTACAGTAAATGAAATGAAGTTGATACTGCAATTTTATAGGAAGTGTTTGATAAAGACCGTTTCAAGGCGGATGACAAGATGGGACACGCTCAAATAAACCTTCAACCGCTAGCTGCTGCTGCCAGATTGAGGCAGATCCTTGGGGTCGCAACTGATGGAACGACACTGAGGAAGGTTATCCCAGATAGCGACAACTGTCTAGCTGCTGACAGTTCAATAAATTGGGAAAATGGCGAGGTGGTTCAAAATGTTTGGTTGAGGCTTTGTGATGTGGAGTCTGGAGAGATAGAGTTGAAGATCATATTGATTAAGCTTCCTCCAGTTTCTCCCCCGAAATAAAGCGGATTTGCTTATAGAATTGACGATTCTCGTGGAAATCTTTATGAAAGGCGTAGTATCATGCACTCGATCTGTACCCCTTTAACCATTAACACTGTAAGTAGTTGTGTTATGATTGTTGAAGCTCCAGGGCTTGAATCATTAGCTGCTAATATAGAATTTAAGCCCAAGGTTTGTAGGTTGTATTGCTATCATGTCATGTAAAATTGCAGTGAACTCCAGAAAAATTGTTGGAGGTGGCAAAAAGATTGCAACTGTTGTGGAAAATGATTATTAGAAATGGGTTTATTATTATTTAATGTGTATTAAAAATAATATTGAAAAGCTGCCTAACTGGCTAGAGGAGTGCACGAAATTCGGGTGAAAAATAGGCCTTTGCTCAAATATTTTGTTCAATGGTTAGGAGAAAAACAAGGAAAGTTTTTTTCAAAAGCAATGATCTATTTACGAGACCATTTATTTTGCTTGCATTTGTATGGTTGCAAAACATCTGAATGTTACCTTACATATTTTCTCTCTTTCTCACTTCAAGAAAATGAAAAACACATTTTTTGGAATTTTTACATCCAACAAATTAAAGGGTTTTCGGAGAAAAAAATGAACAATAATTCCATTACCATATGTTTCTGCTAAATCATACATTTGATGCCTCTTGTTTGAATCCAATACGAAGAGACAAGGAAAGTGAACAATTTTGAGGTAACGTAATTTGATTTCTTCTTTCTTATTTCTAATTTGGCCATACTTTTGTATTCGCTTATAAAATGTGAAATTGCCAAGAATGGGCAAATTTATGTGTTTTCAAAATGTATAATGAATAAATAGGTAATTTTTTTTTGAACTAAATGACCGTATTCATTTTGGTTTTGATGATTCTTGAATAGGGCAATCTTTGTCAAAATGAAACGAAGGGGTATCTTCAAGAATTGCAACATTTTCTTACAAAAGTTGCAGTTTTCATTATTTGAATGTTAAATTTGGAAGCAAGTCCCTTGCAATTTGGTCTAATATCTGGAGAAAATGTTGTAAGTTGGAAGGTTATGGTTGAAATGTTTACTGGTTTTGCAGGTTGTGGAGGAAACTGCACAATGTTCGGTTTTAGCGTAAGAACAGGTCAGAATGGCTCAGGTTCTCCAAGGTCTGTGGGTTCTCCAGGCTCTCTTAGTTCTCCGACATCTATTGGAACTCCAAGGTCGATAAGTTCTCCTAAACGGGATGTTGGAGAGATCGACACTAGAGCACCATTTCAATCTGTCAAGGCTGCTGTAAGTTTATTTGGCGACGCTGGAGCCTCACCCAAAACAAAGCCTGTCTTGAAGAAGACAAAGACTCTCGAAGAGGTAGAATGCTTTAATTATATATTGATCAATGCAATTGTCTAGATCTTGTTGTTACTTAAACTTTCGTGCTGCAGAGAGTGCTAGAGAAGGAGACACAGCATCACTTGACCCTTAAAGAACTCGAGTATTACAGGGAACAACTTAGAAGCGCAGAAATTGCAAAGGCTCAAGCATTACGCGATTTGAAGAGGGCTAATAGAACCCTGCAAGAACTAACTAACAAGCTTGAAAACCTTAGTGAATCCAAACAAGCAGCATTTGAAGCTACAGAAGCTGCGAAAAAACGAGCTAAAGAACTTGAAGAGCAGAAATCCATAAGAGCTCAACTAGGTGATGATTCATGGAGGCTAGATGTTGACAGTGAAAGAGAACTGTATAAGGCCTCTGCAGCTGCACTTATTTCTACAAAACAAGAACTTACAAATCTCAGGCAGGATTTTGATGCAGCATTGGAAGCAAAATTGGCTGCATTTCAAGAAGAAGAAGAAGCCCAACATACCGCTAAAGTTAATCAAGAGAGGTTAAGCCAGCTTTCAAAAGAAGTTACTTCCTTGCATGAAACAATCGGTCAAGTAAAGCTTGCCTCGATCCAGGCTCAAGAACAACATTTGAAGCTTATTGCAGAAAAGGAAGCCCGTCTATTAAACCATAAAACGGCTAAGGAAGAAGTTGACAAGAAAATTATGTGTTTGAAGGCAGAATATGATCCTGAGCTTGGTGAAAATCTTGAGGAGAAGCTTGAAGAGACAACAGAGGCAATCAAGGTTTTGCAAGAACAGCTGAATGATGTAAAGGCTTCGGATTTGACTTCTTTAAGAACTATAGCTTGTGATCTTGATGATGCTAAAAGGGCACTGCAAGAAATTGCAGCAGAAGAAAACTCATTACGATGTTCAGTGGGATCACTTAAACTGGAACTGGAGAACGTGAAGAGGGAGCATTCAGAATCAGAGATGAAGGCAGTTGAAACAGAATTGGCTGCTGAGAGTATGCAAGCTGATCTTGCAAAGAGCAAAACTGAATTGGAAGCAGCAATTTCAGGGGAAACCAATTCTGATGATACACATTTGGCTCTAGAGAAGCTATTGACAGAAGCTGAAAATACTCGACTGGAAGTAGAAGTAATGAAGAAAAAAGCTGAAGTACTTAAGCAAGAAGCTGAAGAAGCACGAACTGCAACCAAGGAAGCGGAGGAAAAACTGCAAATTGCATTAAAAGAGGTTGAAAAGGCGAAGGCTGCAGAGAGACTAGCAGATGATCAAATTCATAACTCACCAAAACCTGATTCAAGCGGAGGATCTGGTAGGAGGATCAAATTGTCGGTGGAGGAATTCGAATCACTGAAGAAGAAAATTGAAGCACTCGGGCATGAGGCAGATATTAAAGTTGCAACTGCCATGGCTCAAGTGGAAACTATAAATGGAAGTGAAAAAGAATTGCTAAAGAAAGTGGAGACAACTTTAAAAGAGAATGAGGATCTACAGTCAGAAATTGAGGATGCTCTAAAGAGAGCAGAAATGGCGGAAGCTGCGAAAAGGGTAGTGGAGGGTGAACTCCAGAAGTGGCGCAAAAAAGAACAGAGCGAACCTGGAGAATCTTATATTTCTCAAGAGACATAATGTGAACGTTCTGCGAATTTGAAGCAAACCAAAATATCGAGAGATACTTACATTTTTAGTATACAAAAATTTTACCAATTAACATTCTGTATTCTAGATAGATAGTTCATAAAATGAAGACATCCAGAAAAGGCTTTGTAAAGAATTATTTTTTCTTTTTTCTTTTTTTTCAATGTTTGGAATAGATTAATCGTTTAGTAGAAAAGAAAAATAGAACAATAGCATCCATTGTGAACTCCAGATATAACCACATTGAGATGTTTACAATCATTTAAATTTATCACAAAAAATTTTTTAGCTAACATGTAAATTACATACATCATATGTGGCAGTTAACCCACAAAAGATCTACATGATACACTTATACTAGATTATACTATAACGGTAAGTGTTAAGAACAAGCGATCTTTGTTGGATGTGATTTAGCACCTACCAAAACAAGATGAATTGGTCTTCTACGACTTACCATTATCGATTCTCAGGTCCTCCAATGATTCACGACATTCATTGAGGTCCTTAAATTTCTCTAATTCAGATTCTAGAGTCTTCGCAATCTCTACTCCTTCGACAGCATCCTCAGGCAAAGTCACGTGCACAGATCCCTGTTTTCGCGGCTTGACAATTTCACGAATCAGGGATTGCTGCTTAATATAATTGTAAAGTTGTTTGTGAAAGGGGTGGTCCAAGGAATAGCAATTGTCGACATAGCTGTCTGAATGTTCTGAAGAGCCGGAACTTCTTTTACGGCAGAAATGGGGAAGGGATGAATAATCCATTATCTGCACCAAAACATGCAAACAATGATAAAGATCTTGTCAAAAAACGAAAAGTGAGGAGAAGCAGCAAGTGACGTAAAGTTTTCCTAGTGGGACTATAACATGAGCCAGTTCCTTAATATGGAGTTGTTTTAAGTGATTGTTTGGTACACAATAATAACAAGACTCAACAATATGATGAACAAGACTTTAGCTTCTTGATCCTTTTTAATAGCATCAATCTCTATCCAATCCTCCGTACCAATTATGACATAATGGTTCCTAATCCAAACATCAACTATGTCTGCAAATTATAAGAAAGCACTACCTTCAATAGATCATCCTGTCCACAACCAGATAATACATTGATTTTCATTTTTGTTCTCTCCTGCAGAAGGGGCTTGACAACCTGATAACAGCTCAGACGTAAATTTACAAACGAACAAGTATTTGATTTTCATAAAATATAATTTAAAATACATTTACTTCTAACTGAATTTGAAAACATATCTATAAGCCATAAGCTTCAACTACATTGTGAAAATTAGATATTTGAATGCAGATAAAGAAAATAACGAGGGATAAACCTTCCAACAAGCGGAGAAGATATATGGGGCATTGACAATATAATAAGTAACTGTTTTCTCCG
Organism: Fraxinus baroniana; assembly: GCA_903798355.1. Lineage (NCBI taxonomy): Eukaryota > Viridiplantae > Streptophyta > Magnoliopsida > Lamiales > Oleaceae > Fraxinus > Fraxinus baroniana. The sequence continues at coordinate 8,783 of CAIGRO010275264.1, read as the reverse complement.
GGTAGTTTAGGTCATCGATGGAAGAAATAATAGTTAAGAGCTGCAACAAAAAGGAAAATTAGCATCAAAGCTAAGAAACTATACACACAGAACAAGTGAAAGGAGAAATCATATGCAGGAAGCCATATAACAACTTGCTGCCAATGTACCTTTATTTGGCTTAATGCTGAAAGCTTCAGGCCAGTCATATCTAGTATCTTTACACATTTGCTAATGTGCTTCCCATACTTTTTGGTTGCATCAGGCTACAACAAATAAATGATGAGTACAGAAAATTGACATAAAAGGAAAAAGTAAAAAAGAAAAGCAAGGATGTGCTCACCAAAATGACACGATCCCGATATTCATTGATCTGAATGTGGGATTGCACATAATAATGAACCTGCAAATAAAGAAAAAGGAATTGATGCAAGAAAGATGTTGAATTGACACTAAGCAATAAGAAACATAGAATTCAACACTAAGCAATAAGAAACATAGAAGGATTAATTTGCATGTGAAAAGGTCAGTGTTTTGAGGGAAAGGAAATTATTTTAGGCAATAAAATCGATATGTTTTACCATCCAACACAAAAAATTTGAACTGATCACTTCATATCAAGCCACACAAGCCTTTCCAACAAAAGAATTTTTTTTTTAAAAATTTATTTTTCAGGTAAGTCTTCTTGATAGTTTATCTATAGATGCTGAATACCAGAATTTCATTCTCCAGTGTGAATGTGTTGATATTGTATCATGTTGGTTATTCAAGTTGACTTCTATTCATTTCCCCCATATAATATAGCAATACAAGATAATGTCCTTTTTAAATTTCAGTGCTCAATTCATGTGGCACATGAGAATATCAAAGCAATGCCACTCACAACATCGAATGGCACCTGTTGGCCCCTCTCAAAATAAATTGGTTTTAGTTAAATAGCAACAATCTTCTCCCCTAATCATTGGGTAAAATTGCGCGTGTATATTCAGTGGGAGATTAAGAATTACTAAAACTTCTAAGAAACAGTTATATCAATTGCAGACATATTAAGGAATTAATTACAAATGAAAAATATGGACACGATTCTATGTGGATTATCCTGTCTCAAAAGGAAAAAACCCTACAAATATGGAGGTCCAGGCAGCAAAAATGAACTTCAGGGGATTTCATCTATGGCCATACACAATTTTTTATATACCACGTCGAGTGTGCACGGGGCAAATATATAATTACGAATAGTTATATCTGGAGTCGATATTTTAACTGAAAGAGAATAAGATAATTATCAATAAGCCTTACAGATGCTTTGTCAAATGTGTTCAGACCTATTCCATAAGCAAAGACGGGGAGACCCTATTCAAAAAAAGGGGCCACTTATTAGAATGAGCAAGTTCATATCAAAGGAAAGTAAACTATCTCTATGTAGTTGATGAAGTATAATTGAACTTGTTCCAGTCGCTTCAAATGAGGTATGAGTGTATGGAAATACAAATATAAATTGCAGAACAAATTCAACAATGAGAACCTCTTTTGAGTAACCCGATAATCCTATAAGATGCGAATCACGTATTGCTCTGTAAAGATCGGTGGGAACAATGGGTTTCTGCAACAAGAAATAACGGTAGAATCAGAGAGGAAATATTGGTTATTACTTCCAGACCCCACCCCACCCCCTAACACGCACAAATACAAAATGGTAGATAGATTCTCGGCATTCCTGAGCTCATGCACATCAAATTGTTCAAATAACTTTTTCATAAATAGTAAAATAACACAACAGCTGAGCACATGATCACTCACCGCTAAAATATCATCAATATCGTTTTGCACCCTCCAATTCAAACAATCAACCAACTGAAATATCATCACCATCAACATATCCGTAAAATGGAATTTAGTGAATAACATAATTTCAAATAACGGATGATAATATAAATCAGAAAGAACTTCATCTAACCATCTTGTGGGCCTTCGTAACATTTCCCTCTCTCGCCTTCAAAAAGCGAATTAAAGGTTCTTTGGGATATCCTTGATGAATATTCTGAATATTTAAAAGAACTGATAAGAATTTCCATACAAACAACCCAACAGGGTTTCAATTGTAAGACTATGTAAATAGATCCTAAGTATATAGAGAAGAAAAACTAAAATCATAACCGCAGGTTGTAAAGTAGCTGCAGAAAAATTAATCCGAAAGCAAGTTTAAACAAAATGATAGATACATATATATGAGCAGTACAAGAACCGTTGCAACAAGATCCTGCAGTGGAAGTATTGAGAAAGTAGGATAATACTCAAATAATCATGTTCGTATTTGTTGTTCTTTTCGCATAACAGATTAAAGATTAAGAAAAAATTTCAAGACCACACGAAAAAAATACCATCTAAACAAAAAATCGATTGGGAGCATGAACATTACTAGTATACACAATTGAAGAGCATAAAAATACAATACATAACTTGTTTGCATATAACTGGAGTCACAAAAATAAAATAAAAGAAGTTTGTGAATATTCTGATCACTATTAAGGAGCAGATCAGGCAGAGAAAAATACTTAAAATCAATAAACAAATAATTAAAGAGCAAAGTCAACAACGTAAACCTGAAAAGTTCTCTTGAGTGGCTCCTCAACTGCATAAATTTCCCAAAAAAAAAGTGGTCACAAATGTAAATCCAGATTAATTAAGAAAAGTGTTCGTAAAATTAAGATGAATAAGAGCCGACCTTCCTCCATTAAGGCTTGAAACTGATTAATGACTTCTTCTGGAACCACACCCATTTCTTCTTCTTAACAGAATGTAAATTTTACTGGTGAAGACTCACGAGTTCAACTTTTAATTTGATATACTTGATGCATATATATAATTGAACTGTTAGTTAAAACAAGAACAACAGCATGAGCGAAAATGCTGATTAAAGATTCCACTTTTATATATTTATTCTAAAAAAAGAGAAAGATCAAGAGGTCAAGATTCAAGAAAGGCAGCCCAACCCGCACTCCCCCATCCACCCCCCCCGGCCCCACATCTGTTTCTCTTTACCTCAAAAACCCTTTTGGAAATATTCACAAATTCTTCACGTTTGAATAGTTTAAAGCAAATAATACACGTCTTTCGTTGTTTTCTTTGAACGAAATTGCTATAAAAAAATCAATTTTTTTCTACCTTCTGTGGGGGAGAAGTGATTGGTGGTACAGGGGCCTGACTTACGGGCCCCTGCCCGATCACACACATTTGGGAGGTGGGGCCAATTTTATTTTTTTTATTCAGCTGTGGGCCCCGGCGCACAGTGAGAGGTCGGTAATGATCCTGTGAAAGTTTCCCCTGTACTTGGGGAATTAGCCCTTCTGTGGGTGTCAAACTTGAATTAGAAGATCTACTGTCGTGACTAGTTTTTGTAATCAAAAATACTGTAAGAACGGAAGGAAGGAAGGAAATTCTAAAGTCAAGATCAACAGAAGAGAAAAAACAAAAACAAAAATGGAGAATACGACATCATACCTAGAATGATATTTCTTAGAAAGTGCTAAAGCCTAAAGGGAAAATTAAAAGAAAAAGTTAAAAGGAAAATTAAATATAAGGTCAATTATTGTTGTTAACAAGTACCCATTCGTCATTAATTAAAATAATCATTTTTTAAATGCAGATAATCCATCTACACGTGACCAAATACATTATACATATACGTTAACGTTAGGGTCAGGTGGGAAAAGCAAAATAATTTTGTGATCATGTGTTTTTATAATTTTATATTATTAAACAATTAATTTTAAATATATATTTTAAGGGATTCATAATTTTTCAATTATATATTTTTTAAATTTTATCAAAATTTATTAAAAAAAATTTATTGCATTCGAAATACAACGGAAATTTGTTATACATTTTTTATAAATTTATGTGAAATTTCTAAGCTTCGTGATAGGTGATGTAATGTTTGTCCTTATTTTGAAAAAAGAAAAGAAAATTATTAAATGGACATATTCCTAAATCAGATTTCTTTAGTGCTTCATGAATAGTTAAAAAAAGTACAGCAAAACCATTTGTACAAAAATTGTTTCGCCAAAAAGTCACCATAATACTTACAATGCTGAGCCCCACCGTGTGTGTCTTCTCTGTTGTTCTGTGGTCTCTACTTCTATACATGAAGCAGAGTTCAAAAAATCGAGCCACTGTTTGTTTGGCATTAATTCTTCGTATTTAGAAAAGTTTCAACCATTGTCAGTCACCATAATTGACATTTATCTCAAGTTGCGACCCACATTTGAAATAATGGTCCTTTTTTTCTACTTTCCAGATGATAAATGCAAAACAAACAGGGGCTAAGTTTTGACATAGATTTTTTATAATGAAGTATGTCAAGATAACTATTTTAGATAACGAGTGATTAAAAAATAGGAAAATATTATGGATCCACGTAAAAATTATTGTATTAAAGGAATATATTGTTGAAAAAAAATTTAGAAAAAAAATAAAATTTAAAAAATCTTTTTCAAGACTAAGTACATAAACAGTTTTTTATGTTGATAATGTCCTCTTTTGGTGAGTCATAAAGCTTTTGTTTATGTTGACAATAATTGCATGTCCCCCACACTAATTATTAATTTGGTGTAATGGTGGGTGGATGAGAGGGATGGAGCCTCATTAACCTCAATCGATTCATTATTAATCCATTGATTTTTGTCTATAATAAAATTTGAAGCAAGTCCAAGAAGAGGTGCGAGATAATTTAAACATAAGGATCCGTTTGATTGTAAATGTAGAAAATAGGTGGAAATAAAATGTTTTACATGGAATTGAATTGTTCAGAAATTGTTTTATTGAGAATTGTAATTAATTTTGTTTGATTTGTATAATTTTCCACTTGAAAAATGTTGAAAGTTTGGTTCCGTTTGGCTTCGTTTTTTATGAAAATTGTCCATTAAAGTGATAATATTTTCTACCATTGGATCTAGAATTTGTTCTAATTGAAACAAAAAAAAAATTGGAAAAAAAATTACCATACTACTACCATTTGTTTGGCTTTGTTTTGCAAGGAAATTGTCAATAAAAGTGATAAATTTTTTTTTTACCATTGTGCAAAAATTGGAAAATGAAAAATCTTGTCTATCAAACAGGCCTAAGTAAAACTCATGATGTATTTAATAAGAAAAATTAGAAAATACTGCAATATCAACTATTGTACAAATAGGTTAATTCCCAAATTATTAAGGGGTTGGCATGAAAATATTGAAAGTTAACTTATAATTGGGCTCTAAAGGGTCTATTTATGGGCCCATTGGAGTGATGAGAAGATGCCGAATGCGATACTTGGGTGGCAACTGTCAGATCCCATTTTATTTGGGACCGAAAGTCGCGTTTGCGGGGACACCTACCTTCGAAGGTCGCGTCTAATCTATATAAAATATCGAGGAATCAGAATAAATTCAAGGATAATTGCAGTTGCAGGTCCCAAAAATCTCAAATTACAATTTTTATCATAATCTTTCATTTGTAGCTGGCTGGTTCCAAACCTTTCAAATCTGTGCAACGAAATGACACTATACGATTAAATCTAACTATATTTTGATCAATTTTAAAAGGGCGAAAATAATAGACTTTACACATTTTTTTTTTCACAAAATAATTAAAATAACCAGAAAAAAAATAGAGAAAATGAACAAAACAAAAAACCCTAAACCTTCGTGCCATATCCACCACTACATCCTCACCCACCCCTAACCAACATAGCTACCATCTCCACTAACAAACCTAAATCTACAATCGAATTTCCAAACCTAAATCTTCTGGCATTATGTTTCCTAGCAGATCTAGAAATTCTACTCCATCATCATCGTCCAAGCCCCAATTCTCTATCATTGATTCCTTGGGTCAGTTGGAACCATAAACCAACACAAATTTCTGTTAAATCCTAGAGATTCCACCGATGTTTTCTATTGGATTTTTTACGTCAAAATTCATATAAGCTTTAAGTTGAGGGTATTGAACCGGAACTTGCAAGAAATTTGGAAAGTGACATCAAGAAAGTGGACACAAGCCATTCTCGAGCTAGGTATTCATACTTGTTTTAGAACATGGAAATGTATATATAGATGTATGTTATACTTCAAACCAAGTATTGTCTTTGAAGTGCATGTCATTCGCAAACTAAATTCTTCTATTTTTAATAAGCAATTTGACGTGCAATTTTCAAAGAAGAAGAAACAAAAATTCTTTTATATATCTTCAAAATTTCAATCATGAAAAATGTTATTTAGAACCTAGCATTCATAAATACTATCATGATCATATTTGAAACTTTAGCCAACTAGACCGTGGTGACTTGATATTACGTACGACATAACTATTGTATTTCTACTTGTTTCACTAGGCATAAAACTCGGTTGAACATCTCTTGCCCATAGCTTGTAATTTTCATCCACTTCTTTTACCATGAAAGGGAACTATACCATGGTGGTCAACAAGTCACACATAATAATACAAATAATATTATTTTGATTGGAGGTTTTTTAAATTTTTTTTTTTATTGAATAAATTCTTATCCAATCATATCTTATTACATTATTGATGTGTAAACTATTATGTAAACTATTGTGTACATATAATATAATTGTAATAATATTTGGACATGCTTAAGAATAAGCTAAATTTACTAATTTATTTTTTAACTAACCAACTTATTTTTTTTAAAAAGTAAGTTTAATTTGATTTTTTTTTAAAATAAAAATTTGTTAAGAAATACATTCGGCTTCGGGCAGGAGGATTGAAGGAGACACTTTTTATTATTTGGTTATTAATATTAATTTTGTATTCATTTTTTTTTTTTGGGCACCTCTTTGATTTCCATTATTTCAAAACTCATTTTTTTTTCTCAAATTCATTTCAATCATACATTCTCACAATAAAGCATTTTACATGTAAACTCAAAATTTTTTTTTTACTTTTCAACCACACATTCTTCGAAGATTCATTATTACAAAACTTATTTTTATGAAACAATGGGCATCAAACAAGGCTTCATGTCCTCTTCTTTTGCGGTTTTTGGATTTGCCTTTTTGTTTGTTTAAGAATATGGGCAAGAAAGTCTTCTTACATTACTTTAACACAACTTTATTGATGGATTTCGTAAGTGAGATTTATTTGTGTTGATTAATGAAAGATTGATTGTGCGAAAAAAGTTAGGAAAAAGTGAATTTTGACCAAAGTTGGGGACTAAATATGCAATTATCATTATTCTTTTGTTTGTTTTAAAATCAAGGGCAAAATTGACTTTTCAAACAACTAATAATAAGCTAATCTATGAAAGGCTGGGGTTGACAATGTCAAGAAATTAAAGCGAGAGATGGAAGTGCAAAATGGTGTAATCAATAGCCACAATTTACCCATTATGTATAATTCCATTTTATGAAAACATAAAAAAAATTCTCATGTCACAATCTTAAAGATTCATTTTCGAACGAACAATATGCCTCTAAATGCCTTGAACTCATATAATTTTGTATTTTTTTTTTTTGAAAAAAATAACTTTATGATTAAAATAATTTGGGCTCCTTTTAACGTTACATTTCTTCGATATTGCATGTCACTTTTAATGAAAATAATTTGTGCTCGTTTTAACATTGTGTTTCTTCTATAGCATGTCACTTTTGATTACTTGCTACTATTGACATAAGAAGGGAACAATTGGCATAAACAATTGCAGAATGAGTTGAGATATGCCGTTTCTTCTTAATCTTTTGACATTTAGGCGCATCACTTCTTGTTAGTAAATAGTAGATATTATTTCAAAAGTGATATCGTTTGTAGTATACTATTTTGATGTCTTTCTACTCTCTAACAACGGGTGATATTCAAAATATTAAATATTTAGCCCCTAATTGAGCCACATTAAAATTTTCATTCTCATTATTCTAATAATTTTCAACTACACGTTCGTCAATAAAATAATATTTTCTATCACATCAATAACTTTTCCTTCTTTTTCAACCACACATTCTTCATCAATCTACTATTACAGAATACATTCTTCCAAAATAATGTGGCTCAAACACACCCTAAATTATCTATTAGCATATCCCCTTCATCAGCAACTGTCCAAAGTACATTTGATTTTTGAATCAATTGGTATGAGTTCATCGTATCTCAAATTTCACATGAAAAGATTGAAAGAAAGACGATAGGAACATTAAACGAAATTGACAGAAAAAAATTACATAAAAGTATAAAAAGGTTCGGATTATTGTCAAGGTAACTGAGGTCGATTTGATTTTTCATCTTTTTTTCCTTACATTTTCTTTCGTTTCTTCTCTCACAGCGTTCNAAAAAAAAAAAAAAAAAAAAATCCAGCTCAATGCAAATCCAAAAATCATAGAGCAAACAAGCTCCGAATTAACAAAATACACAAAGTAACAAGGTATAAGGACATGGAAAAATGATCGAAATTTATACTAGGTAATGGACCTAATGGTCTCCCACGGTCGTTGACTAATGTATTGATATAACTGGAATGAGTTTTAAAAGTCAATAAAGTAAATGAAACAACTCAAAATTTAGTGGTTTAAGTGGCATTATTTCAATGATAATTTAATCCCACGTAACAAACTGCATTAGCGGACTTATACAAGATGTTAACGCGCCATGGGGCCCATGGCGACTTTTCTATTAAAAATCAGTGGCCAAGGTGGTCTAACAAAAATGGATTCAAAATTCGGTAAGATAAACGGAACCATATAAAGTTCAATAACACTCGTTGTGAAGTTGGATGACAATAAGGGACTTATTTGATTGAAAATGTGGAAAATGGG